>PNEQ01030220.1:14409-37784 GCA_003012365.1 Medauroidea extradentata | reverse complement strand
AATAAACACTGCCACGAATACTTTGTAAGAAGCTGAAATATAATTGAAACACATGAAACAAAATCGCTTAAAGAAATTCACAGATGTGTTTCTTTTGTGATAATCGGAAATTAAGTGATGTCTGTAAACTTGAAGACATAATAAAACATGATTAATTCAAAGTTTTTGGGTAGGTACAGGAGAAAAAAGAGGGGGGGGGAATGAGCACTTGCACCTCTCGTAATATTTTGATAATTATAATTAAGAATGGAAGTGCACAAATAATGAAATTGATTTAACAGCTGGGTGAAGTAAAATTGCAAACGAAATTTATTTCAGCTTAAATTTAAATCGCTTGGAACTACCTTTGGGCATAGGGACAAAGTGTATGGTAAACATTGCCTTCCACACTTTGGTTATAAATCGTAACATATCATCTTCTACTGCCACTTCACTGTATTTTAACAGGGTCCTTTGGAACTATGAAATAACGAGTAATTTAAAGTTTTTGAGCCAAATAACATTCCTTGAAGCCTCGTAGCATACAGGCGCGAGGCATACTTGTCATTTTGAATTGTTCGCTAAATAAGACAAAGATAATGATTCCAACAGTGTCAATATCACCTCAACATAACGAATTTCTTCTTGTAAATGCGACAAGTTATTTGCAAAACTCTATAAATTGTAGTTACCGAGAATGTCCGAAACGCCTATCAATAACAATGCAGACGATGGGTCCACCTACTACTAGCGCTCGTAGTTCGCAAGCCGCCGCGAGCTTCACTAAGCGCACGCGGCCAAGCATTGCAAAAGATAGGCAGTTGCCAGACCTAACTATATGACCATGTCCACGGCCAACAGGGTAAGCAATTATTAGCGAACGTAGTAGTCTCAAAGGAAAGATATCATCACTGACAAGCACAAGACAAACACAAACACCCAGTCCTGCACCCGAGGAAGTGACATTAAATGACAATTCCCCGGCCGGGAATCGAACCCGGGACCCTTGACTCAGCGGTCAGGAACGCTAACCACTGAGCCAAGCGGTCGGACCGCTCGTCCTATTCACTGAATAAACTATTTGGTGCTCAGACCAGCCGATAGCATCTTATTCGGCGAATAGGTATAAAATGGCGGCGAGAATTTTGCCACTTCAGAGGCATGTTGAGGTTAGATTCATGTTAAATCGAAGGTTACTCATGTTTACCGAAAATAATGCAATGCTGAGGCCTGTAATAAACATTTATTCTTAAACTCGGAGGCTAGATAATTATATAAAAATTTTTTCATTTTAAATTTGTACATAAATTGACTATGAAATTCATACCTTTCGTCTATGGTAATAATTAATATCTATCGTACTTGCAGCAATTTTTTTGTGGTTTACTAATTGTGTCTGGCAGCACAATGAATATTTCAAATGAACAGCTTGAAACAAATCATTGACAAAATTTTAAATTAGGTAACACAAAAATAATATATTCGTTAACAAAATAGTTCAAAAAAGGAACAATCAAAACTGCATAGGCCCCCAGCATAGGCCCCCTACTCTCTATTACTTAAATAACTATTTACACCTAACAATCGGTATAATTTAATTTCTAAAGTTTATTACGCATAGAACAAAGATTATTTTATTACGTAAAATAATTTATCGAAATACGTCTGACATGGATGCAAAATTCCGACATTTCAAATTTAAACCATAATAGTAACATTGTACAGCATGCATTATTAAAGACTTTTTACAGATACGACATTTAATTTAAGTAATTGAAAAATAGTTTAGTCGGTACATTTTATTTCATTTATATATTTCGAAAGATATTATTTAGTACTGGCGTGCGATTTAATTTATTCGTTCGTGCCATCTATCGATGTCATTTAAACTACATTTTAAATGTAAATGTACGTCCCGTAGTTAACATGTTCGATATTGAAGTAATTAATTATCGCAGTGGTTAGTATTACATCAATATTGGTTGATAATTTACTTATTTCTTATCATAACTAGTAAATCAGCATATCTAGAAAAATTCCACGTCTTTTCTATCTATTATTATACATCATCTAAATTTCAAATTTCACCAACACCACGAAATTTTTACCAAACAGCATGAACTTATGTAGAATTTAAGTACCAACCTTCGAAAAAACTAACCAAGCACTACTGAATCGGAGGTTGTAACGCACTAGGGGTTGATTATTCCCTGAATAGCTTATTCGTGTGATAGTTATTCAGATCTTTTATTCGGAGGTGGTAATACAGGCCCTAGAACTGTAAATAATGTAAATATTTATTGTATATATTTGAATTATGTTTAATAAATTATCTTTTTTTAATATCAGTGTGTTCTTGAGACATTATATCATATGCCTGTCATCATTTTTTTTCTTAAAAAGAATCAGATCCAACAGCCCTTGTACACTCAATCAATTTTTACATAACACACTATCTGCAGAGTATTACTGTATAAAAAGGTTTTAATATTATTAAAATTAAAATGATTATGAACGAATAATATGATTGCGGTGACATAGCTCTGCATATGACATGTTAAGGTCTTGGTCGCACTCGCAATTTTTGTGGTAGCTCAAATAACTAGGTATTTGCCAAAATGATCGTCACTTCGCTGTAGCAATAAGCTGTTTTAGTTTAAATAAGGGTGATTGTACCGTATACTAGCCCGAGTACAGCGGATTTTGATCGTGGCTGCTGCTCCTCAGCCTGAAGCCTGTGTCCAAATGATTTAATTCCCCTCTTTGAGATTTCGTGTTTCGAGCAAGTATTTATTTGAATCGTATAAAATTTATTCAGTTGCCCGCTTTAAGGTTTTGTGCATGTATTTATTTTAGATTCATATAAAAAGGATCCAATTGCCTACTTTGAGGATTCGTAGGATAGGAATACATATAAAAACGACAGGAAATGGGTATGGTAAATGATTTAATGACTACATTTAATATGAACATTTATCTGGTACACAATTTTGCTATGCGTATATACACTATTTAAACTTAGCCTGTCGTCAATATAATCGTAGCTAAGTGGGTTAGGGCACATGTCTTTGTACCACATAGGTTGCAAGTTTGAAACCAACGAACTAAAATTTTTTATCTTGCAATAAATATCATAATAAGTCCCATTATCCCATAAAAAACAAAAGAAACTTCGACCTTAACAAACAGCAGCGACACTAGAACACTCTATTATACAGCGATGTAAATGTTAGAACGAACATGGTGGTACCCATCCTGAAGCAAACATGGTGAATGCCGACTGCAGCGCCACCTAGCAAGTAATGATGGAAACAAAGTGCGACAGTAGCGCTGCCTAGCGGAAACAAATATAACCTGCCCAGCAGACAATGACTAAGTGAAATTTTGAGGGAAAAAATTCCCTTAACCAAGAAGCAAGGTCTATAAAGGAAAGGTCAACGAGATATATATATTAAACATAGAGGGGCGGAAGCAGCTATTTCCAAGGCTCTCAGATGAAGCCTATTTGAAATCGGTCGGCCATTTTATCAATATTCAAAACATTGTCAGCTGATGCATGTTGTAATATAGGTTATACGAGAATAGTGAGAAATATTTTGGGATATTGATCGTTGTGGTATTTGTTTGTCGAGTCCATTACAACTACACCAGATTAATGTATCACTAGAGAACATTCGTACTCTCGCCAACATGAAATATGTATTAAATTGCTGCAGTCCATAACATATTGTGATGCCTATCTCAGTGTTTGGCTGCACACACTACAGCAGTAAAATAAAAGCATACTACAACTACTATAGGCTTTGTTTATGCAGTTTAGATAAATTGTACTGTTATGTTATGGGTAGCTGTAATGAGACAGGATAAAAGGTGGGTACCTACCGAACTTTTTGGTTTACAATCAACACAAATCAAATATTAACGAAACATAGCATTTAATGAATCGTGTAGAAATTCGTTACAGGGAGAAGGAAAATACATACTGCTTGATAGTATGGTATGGTATAGGCTGGAATATGTTGCCAAAGAGAAGGATACATATATGAAACTTGAGGTGCGGGAACGGGAAAAGGTGCAAATAGGGTAACGGGATGGGTGAATAATATGTGAAGAAGGCAGCGGTACGGTGGGGAGGATGAAGGAATATATAGGCCATCTGTAATGTTGAAGGAAATGGGATGGAGTACACTAAAAGACAGAAGAAGAAATGAAAGTTTGGTCAGGATGTTCATACTTGTGACTAGAGAGGGAGGTTGGGAAGGGTTAAATTTCCACTTAGCTAAGGGAGGGTATGGGAGAGAGTAAACACCAGTGAGAAGGTTCAAGTGGAGTGGAAGAGAACGAATTGGTTAGACAGACTGCTTGTGAGGTCGGCGAGAGGAATATTTTACAGAATGATATGGTAACTGTTAGGAGTTGGAAGGTTCAGGAGGGGTTTGGGAATAGTAGCCTAGAGAGGCAGGCAAGAATTGATCTCGCTACGTGGCGACATACCAATTGCAAATATATATTTATTTGTATAAGGTCGAGGCTCTTAAATAAGGTTAGAGTGGGTCGCATGGTTGTTTACTGTTGATGTAGTTGACATGTTATATGCATGGTTCTTGTAGTAATAAGAATGTATTATAGTATTTATTTTTAATTTGTATATATAAATGCAGGCTTATTTGCATATGTTCAGACGTTTTATAATTTACATTTACCAGTAGTCTTATTGACATAACCTTAACTTACAAAGTCTTACACAGTGTACTATACACAAAACTGAGGTAACAATAATTACAAAGAATTGAAATGCGTAATATGTATATTTTATGTCCGCATATGTTCACTTTAACGTTTTTAAAATTTATATATTTGGATTGTGAGCCAATTACTCGCTACCTGCACATTTTCGTCAGTTGTTTTCATCCTGTATTTACGATTTATTCTCGTTCCTAAATTATTAAACGATAGACAGAGGTATTTATTTGCTTTACATGCCACATAGACATACACAATGCATCGTAAGCTTTGTTTTTCTGTTATTATCGGCACATAAACGTAATTATCCCTAACCAACACACTGCCACGCCCCTTTGTTTTGACGATGGAAAACATGGCCGACACAAGTTCAATTGGGCTTCAGCCAGAAAGCGCTTCCGCCCCTCTATGTTTACTATATATCTCGTTGGGAAAGGTCGTCTCAAAACGGCAAAAACGTGTTCGGGTCGTTCGGATATCTTCGGAAAATGACGTAGGCAGGAGACTGTGAATTGTAAACAACTATATCAAATGTATTGGTTTCGTACGTAGCTGTGTTGAAAGTTCGTTTTATTCGAAGTAAATTGCTTAGAACAATTTGCAGGTAATGTTTAGGTGTATTGAAAATAGTTACAGAAGATTGAAGTAAATTCGGACACTCCACACATTCAGTTTATAAGAGGATGAAAATAGGGTACATCTTGGTAAAACAGAAAGTATCAACATGCTGGTTCTTATTGCAGAGAACGACTATGAAACCACCTCATATACGTACTGTCAAGAATACAAACGAAAAAGGTAAGTTCATTTTGTTGTACGATGTTAATGTACGGTATCTACGTAACTGTACAAACCAGCTTATGACAGCGAAATAGTCGTCTTGTAGGTACCTATAAACGACTTTGGCTTGGTTCTGCTAAATGTCATCAGTACACGTTAAATTTTAATTCCGATTTAATAAATATGCAGTGATGGGTTTTCTTTATACTGTAACACTTATAACAGTCACCTGTCTTATTCAAATGACATGGGAATGGAAGTGAGTGGTAAGGTAGGCCTAGTAATGTTGTATCTGTATGTGGATGAGTGTATGTATTCGAAGATAGATGAAGGAATCTGTTTGCAGGCAGACATTGATTGAGTACTAGAATGGACTGAAAATAATAAAATTAGGCATAATGTCAAGAAGACAAAGGCGGTAAGATTCACTAGAGGATAAAGAGTAGGCTCGGGTACTTATGGGGCAAGTAGGAGGTATGGAAGGTTACAGTGTACAAGTACTTAGGAGTAGTGTTACAGGAAGACCTAGGGTGGAAAGGACAGGTAGAAGGGAAGAAGGGCTCTGGGAATGCTAGGAAGCATCTTGAATAGTCAGTGGTGAGGTGAAGGAGAGAGCATACATACACCTCAATGGTACGTACAGTACTGGAATACACATTGGCAGAGCTGGATTATTACATAGGTACAGGAGCTGTAGAGGGTTCAGCGGAGGGTGGCAAAATAGGCGAGGGTAGGTGGATAGGTAAGGCATGGACGAGAATATGAGGGTGAGGAAAACTACAGGCCATCAGTGATGATGAAAGAAATGGGCTGGAAATATTTGAAGGACAGACGAAGAGTGGAGAGACTTGTTATGTTCAAGGTGGAGAAGAGAGAGGGTGTATGGGGGAGTTAGGTCCCCAGTTATTCAGGAGTGACTACAGAGGGAGAGGGAACAACATTAAGAAGATCCAGAGAGTTTGGAGGGCGACGAAGAGGGGTAGGCAGTCGATGACGTCGGTGAGACACTGGAATGCCGAGAGAGAATCTGGTGAGGGTTGAGAGGGTTGGGTTGTTCAGGAGTGTCTGGAAAGAGAGTGAATTAGGGGCGTAGACTTGCCACCAGGCGATTATTGTTATTATTATTATTTTTATTATAGTCAAAACAGAACTTGAAAATTACAATTGCATGGCGGACATTAGTAGTGTGGTAATTTTATTGGTTTTTAGCCCATTTAATTAATCTGGAAGTTTCATTGCATCCAGTAAAGGTCACAGAAGTCTAGTGATACTGGAGTTGCCAATTATAAACTGTAAATTTAGTCCTAATTACAGACTATATAATCGACATGTCATGTGATTTTGTAATTGTTGATCTCTGTAACACATTACAAACAGAATATTTTAACACACATAAGTTAAATAAATCCAAGTGCAGGTTAGGGCATTGTAATTCTAGACTACATGTGCAGTCAAACATTATTTACCAAACCTGAATGATAATTATTGCCTATTATGCAGTGGGTTTGTAAGATTATTACTTACTTTTTTTTTTAAATATAATTGCTCGATTCACCATTCCCTTCAATGAATGCCCTTTACAGTTGCTTGTCTTAACAGCTTGTGGTAGTAAATTTGTGTAGGCAGTTTGTTTTTTAGCTTTCAGTAATAATATCATAATGACAGTAATGCACTTGCAATTGTGCACCCTCTGGATGGCAAGCTATAACTGCTTCCTCAAACTTACCGAACCCTTTCCAAACATTCTAACGTCCTTTGCTTTCACCAACTCTTCCAGCCAGAAGTAAATTTCACCCCCTTACCAATTTCCTAAGCACAGACTGTGTTGACCCTGTTATGTTCTTCAAAGTATGAATATTCTCACTATTATTCCTTCTTCCTTCATAGGCTACTCTGCCATAGTTAATTGGTGGCCTAACTTACCTTGCACCTCATCCTCCCATTCATTCACCATCTTGTACATCCTGGCCCACCATCCCTTTCTTCTCCTTCCCTTCAGTGAGTTTCACTCCAGTTCCTTACCATGTTGTCTTAAGTTGTAGTTTATCCTGTCCACTATTTTACTGTACATGCAGTAATAGAGAATATGCAGTGAATCTCAATAAGTAAATTCATTACTATAGAATTGAGAAATAATAATAGGTACGGTACTTCCAAAGATTAAGGCAGATTCCCAACCACTCTTAACTTACTTCTGAGTATGTATGAGGTTAACATATTTCTATTCCTGACATATAGTCTAGGAATGTGCACAAAAGTTGTTTTTGCTGTAGAAACATTTTAGCACTAAATAGTGGCACATTAATAATAGCTTTTGTTGAAACAAATAGTGTACCGTAATTAATAATTATGACAAAATAGAAGAAATTTATTAAACACAATTAAAATTGAATTGAGTATTGTGCTCTTATGATCAATTAAAATTGGATTCATAACTGAACACAAAATATGTCGCAGAAGTTGGTCAACTCTCTCATGTATATGCACACGCTACGCTACATGGGGATGTGAATATCTGAATGTTCAGTCAGTGTTTTTACTCATAAAAGGAGTTTTCGCCGGTGTTGGATTTTCACTTTTGACGCCTGGGAACAGCGTAGTGATAAGAGCCATTGTCCCAGACTTGACGAGAAGCATATCCCATCTATTCTCAGCATGCCAAACTGGCGTACAAGGATTTCGTTGTAATCTTTTTGCTATGGGACTTTAAGTGGTGACACACATCAATTTATTTTTAAATAGTATGAAGTAAAGACCAACACATGCCACTCGCTTTGCACTTTACGAATTCAGGTAATATTTTTGGAGTTTCAGCAGTCTAAACAACCGTTTATAGCCATTTTGAGAGGCCCTAAAATCACGTTTCTAGCAAGCATGCTGAATTTTTGAAAACATAGAAGCATAGTTTCTGTGTGTGTTCTTTTCGTAGATGAACATGATATGAATAAGTTAAGCGGTTTCATATAGAAAAGAATGTGTGTGACATGCTGCAACACCATCCGCGTGCCTGTCGAGCATTCCTTTTAAATTTCGTACATAGGCTAACTTAAAATGGTGTTTGTGAATCTGTCATTAAATGTTTTATAGTATGTCTCGTGTAACATCTTCTATATTTTGACATTTCTGTTCTGAGAAATTTGCCTGGCAGTTCCATTGTTTGGAGTTTTAAACCTACCTGGCTTCCTGGAAAAGCACTGTCTCTGCAAGCCTATTTACACACACACTTCTCTGAAGTGAACTGTCAAAATATGGAGAAAGTTACATGAGACAGACTAAATATTACACAACTTATTTTTGTTTTCCTGTGATTTACTATTTTGAGTATTGTTTCAGGTATGCCTACTTGAGGAAATGCAATTTCCTCACTACATACCACAGTAAATCCAACATGGTGTTTATTGATTGAATCTAACATCCTGCCTCATGGATTCAACATTCCTCGCAGAACCGGGATCTGCACTGGAAACAGGAGACGTGGTGTTACGTTACACAAGTGGGGAATGCAACATGAGCCTTCCAGACCACGCATCACATCACTTACAAGAGTGCCTACAGAGTCAATTCTCCAGTATAATGTAATAACTACACAAGATGCAATCCAAGGACTTGTTCAACTTGATTCAGAGCTATTACTTTCTCCCCCCCCTTCTCATCAGACAAATTAATTGTTGTGTTAGTTATGTGCCATAAGCTAAATAAATAAAATAACAGCAAATCCTAACCTGATAGGAAAAACTTCAGTTGTCCAGAAATGTGATCAAGTAATTGTTGGACAATGAAATGCCAATAATTACGCCAGCTCAGAGAAAGTGTCAAGTTTTTAACCTGGAATACCAACACATTGCAATGAAGGATGTACAAATTTAATATTATGTTAAGTTTAACAGCATCTAAAATGGTGATAGTGCATCTGTGTTTGTGTTGAAAATTCTTCTCATAGTATTTGTACATAGATATTAAAAATTTAAAAATTATCTGTTACATGTTGTGCTGCAGTTTTTTTCTGTTTGTGCCCCAGTGGTTTGTGACTTAACCTGTGGGAAAAATAATTGACAGAAATTTTTACTATCACATTTTATTTTTGAAAGAATGCATGTTGTTGAATCAGTTGTCGTTTTCATGCTCATTTATGGGTTTGTAGGGATGAAAATATACTTTAGTTGTTGTATTCAGTAAACGTACTTAAAATACATAATTAGGTTACTGAGTCATTCGTGAATATAGTGTACTGATTTTTGTGTCAGATTTGCAATCTGGGTCTACTTGGTATACTTTTTTGAATAATATGTATAGGGGAATTGTTAGATCTGTAAATCTCATTTTAAAAAATTGTTAAAATTTCGTTTTGTCATTCACCTTAATTTAGTTAATTTTCTTTGCATAAAATCAAACAATAGGATTTTTTTTCTTTTTCTGTAAAATACTGTTGCGTCCAAAGAAATTAGAGCCTCTGTGCTAGTAAACCTACTGTAATAACTATGTTAATGTGTTTTTAGGATTACAAATTGTTGTATAGTTTTTGTTACTGTTACATTTGGTGTTGATATGACTTGCTGTTTGTGTGTATGAAACTAATTTAGTCGCAAGCAATATCAGTCTGATGCAGTTCCATTAAATGGTCTAACATGTATAAATGATACTGAATGGTGTTACATGATGGTGTATGGTAACTAAACAGAGACACGTACAATGAACTCATGGATATCTTTTCTTAACTTAATTATTGCACGTAACTTGTAACTCAATGAAAATAAAGTACTGGCAGAAGTGTACTTGTTTTTTGTGATATTTATTTATGGACATATTTTTTTAATAATAATTTACTTTAATTTTTTAGGGCATTAAACTGATAGCATACTTCACATAATGGCAACTCATTATATAGGTGCACCCTTTAACAAGATTTATTTTCTGAACTGTCATTGTCAAATTCCGTAACTGCATGTAAAACAATATTTCGGTTGTAAACCATGATACTTTTTTAAAGGCTGTTATGAATCGTAGATCCTGCATGGTATTGTTCCACGTCATAAAATTGATTGTGTAAACTCGGTCCATTTTTCTGATTTATTTAATTAAATCCAAAGTGTGACAACAGAGCATAAGATTGTCTGATGCAGTTATTTCCCTGTTCATGTGATATGTATGTACTTTTGTAGTACAGACAGTTGCGTAAAAAATATGCCCATCTTTGTGTCATCAAATTATGTCTATATTTTAGACACTTTCTGTTGAAACATTATGCACATTATTTTCTTGGTTGGATGAAAAAAAAATGAGTGTGTTGCAAATTTCAAGTATAGTAAATTAATTTTTAGACCCACATAACCTTATGTAAGAAAGTTACCTTACAAAAAGTCACCAACTAACAGTATTAATGTTCTGGAGTGTGCAATACGGAAGAAAAGAATTAACGTTTTCAAGAAAGTCTGGATAGTATAACCCACAGTACGGTATTTGATACAGGCCTAATTTACTATTACATGTTAATACAGTTTCAGGAAATGATATCTTTTAGAAATAACATGAATGGCAGAAGCAGTGGTATCGTAGCAGTTAAGAGCATATACCATCCCTCAAGGTCATGAATGTTTTTGGTTTACTGGGTTTGCATTCTGTCCCTGTTGTAGTCATGATTGACGTTCATAGCTAAGTGAAGAGGCTTGTTGTGTCAAAACATTTGTTGACAAGACCACACTGTTCCTGCAAATTGTGACAAGTTGTACTGAATTTTCAAATACTTTTATATTAGAATCTTGATTGCCTACATGAGTCAACAAATTACAGTTCAAATATAAGTTACATATCAATGAAATTCAGGGATTATAATTGTTATAATTTGACCAGAAAAATGCAATTTTGTTAATGAGAAGTTCTCAAGGGGAAAACATATGCTAGTTGAGGGCAGAGAGCCTTGAACGTAGAGGCCGTGAGGTAAGTGGTTGTTGTAGTCCAATAGCTCACAAATTATATATACATCAGTATAATAGTATTGCACACCATAGCAGATGCTAGGATGTGTATTACAAACTATGCTATATTTCCAGAACAATTATTTACGAAGATACAGGTACGTTGGAATCTCTTTATAACAACTGTGAATGGCCAAAAACTTTTGTAGAATATTTGTGTTGTATTCAGACAATTTACACGTATTAAAGAGAGATAGTGTACATAAAAGTTATTGTTATAGGGAAGGTGGTGTTATGAAGCCATACTCTTTATAAACGAGGTTTCACTGTAAATGCACAAACTCTGGTCTTGCAGACGAAATCTTATTAGTGACTTCTCTCAATCAGACAGAATTGTCTATCTAATCTTTTATTAGTAATATGAATACGACACCAACCTCCTCTCAACAACAGTAATTTTAAGTACCTTTTCCTGGTTTGCATGCTGAAAATTTGTGTTTGAGCTAGCTTATTAAAAGTCTTGTTTAAAGAACGGCAGTTGTTGAGTCAAACCTAGCAGATCAGTTTCCTGTAAAATGCTAGAAGCACGCACATTCTCACGTGCACTCAGAGTATATTGAAGTTGATAACAAATGTACAAAATAATATTTTTTCAGTCTTTGTGAACTGACTGTTTGCAAAATGATGCATTTCTTTAACATTATCACTTTTAAAAGCTTGCACTTTTCATACAGTAACATGTTAGGCAATTCTATCCAGGTTTTTGTGGATATGTAATTATTTTTTGCTATTATTTCATTATTGTTTAGCAAAGGTGTGCAATACTCTCAGTACTTCTTTTCTTTGAAGACATGAAGGTGGTGAGGTGTATCAGTGATTTCTTGTAAGAATGGAGAAAGAGGGTGAAAGTAGAGGATGTATTTTCACATGAAGGAAGGGTAACATCTGGGCTTCCACAAGGAAGTGTACTGGGCCCCTGCAGTTTTCAGTTACGGTAAACAACGGGGAGGTGGGTGTGGGTAGCAAATTAAGGCTGTTTTCAGATGATTGTATCTTAAATGAAAAGGCCGGTAGGACAGAAAAGTTGCAGGAGAGTAACGAATAGGTAAGGAGGTAGCCTATCGGAAGTAAAATTATGGTTAATGTGAAAAAGACGAAGGCAGTACAATTCACAAAGAAAATGAAAAGAAGGGAGGAATTTTTTAAATGGAGTGATCAAGATACAGGATTTCTTCAGAGGACAAATACCTTACAATGGTGTGGCAAAAACATCTTTGGTGGACAAAATAAGTGCAGAGAGTAGGTTCCAGGAAGTGTTCTGAAAGGAGTCAGCCCTGAGGTGAAGGAGAATGTACATGGCACTATGGTTAGGTCAATGATGGAATATGCTACTGCAGAATGGAACCCACACATGGAAGTTATGGTGAGGGAAATTGAGAAGGTGAAGAGAGGGGCAGCCAAACGGGTAAAGGTATTGTTGAGAAAACAGTGGTAAGTCAGAGAGGAGAGGCTAATTTTAGGATGTCTCTGATGCTGAAGGAAATGGGGTGGCCCTTTATAAAGGACATGAACAGGGTTGAGAGACCAGTGAGACTGTTTAGACTATTAAATGAGGTTGGAGGATGGTGGGGTAGGTTGAAGGTAAGGCTGACTAACTGTATAGAAGGGACAACAGTGTGATGGTCTAAAATGTGTTGACAAGGACGGAGAGTAAGTCACAGTCCATGCTGGAGAGAACGGTGAGGGAGTGGATGCTTTGTAGCATAATATGATGTCAGAGAGGAATTCTGGATGGTTTAGGATAGCATTATTATTGAATTTGTTAAATAGGTAGGCCTACTGAGTGTCAATATTTAAAATTATATACATATATATTTTTAAATCTCAGTAATAACAATTTCAGTGTTTTGGACTCTGATAGTGGAAATTCTCAACTTATTAGGTAAATTACGAGAATCTTGAAATTTTGAATTGTTGACGATGAACTGTTAGTATAATTAAGATAAATATTTTAGCACATGGTTTCAAAAAATTGCAAAAAAAAAAAAGCAGTCCTGAGAGATGTGCTTACATTACACTCTTTAACCTCCTCCCACTTGACTGGATTTTTTATTTCCTCCGAACACTGAAAAACAAAGAATAAACTAAAGCACCTAAAAAACCAATGCCCAGGCAATTTTCATTGTTTGGCACCTAAAGCAACCAAGCGAAATTTGAAATATCTTTGTGTGATTCTGCTTTGCATCGGGACTCGAGGAAACACTAGACGAAAGATTTAAAAATAAAAAAAACTTTTGAAAAATACACCCTTGTATTACTTTATCCAATGTTGACAATCACCTGAAAGTTCAAAGGCGTAAAACACTTGTAACCTACCGAATGTGGAATATCCTACAGCCAACTGTGTTTATCGACAAAATCAGCATTAGCTTCGTATTGACACTGGCATAACAGTTTTTATTTCAAAAAAGAAAACCATAGCCTAACGCAACAAAACTCCACGTAGGCGCATAAAGTAAAAAACTGCTTTAAATGTGTTTAGAACTCGCTGTTTGTATGGTACGAGGCACCTACAGTTTATCCAGATTTATTTAAATAACATAAGTTTTGTATGCAAAATATCAAAACAAAACAGTAAAACAAATATATCTACTGCGTACTTCATCACTGACACTTTGAAATTATATCGTTAGAATGACTAACACAATTAAGTATTTTATGAAATGCAGCATTTTAAAACACGTTTAATTCGAAATGTCACCGTGTTCGGGTCTCCGAGCTACGCCGTGCGCAACTGTCCAATGACAGCGATTTTGCATTTTTGGACGACCTTCCTTCTGCTGACCTTGCCAACAAGTGACTGAAACGTGTTCACGTTAACAGTGGAACAAGAAAATGAATGTTGCCTGGCGATCGCTGAGGCTCTTCCCCTATGTTGCATTTGACGCGCCGTCTGCGCGCTTTGAGAGATTACACATTTTATTCTGGTCTATAAATTCAGTGCAGACGTACTTAAACGTTTTGATTCCTTGGATAAACTGTGATAAAAGTCATTGGTTTGATCTGAGTGCTCCCGTATGAATATTTCTACATTACGTTTTCGCTAAGCAATACTGTTGTGATTGCAAACTTCAAATAGCAGTACTGTTGTGATTGTTTGTAAGACAGACGGTAATAATGGCATGGGTTACGCTTCCTTAAACTTAATGTGACATTATTATTACTTATTTTGTGCTACGTTGGAGAACTTACTAAGCTTAAAATAGAAGTTATTAGACGGTCGTAATGGAGAAATGGCATAATAAATTTCCGTTGGTGTTAAAATGAAACCAACGGTAGACATTGTGGAGAATGATAGTAATTAGTGTGTGAGTATGCCTAGGGAACATGGACTTATGTAACGTAACACTTACCCCTTTAACTGATGTCTGCCCGCATTGGGTGCCTGCACGCACAATTATCACCGTGACTCCTCGAACTCAGACTAGACGAAGGTTGGCTTGAGACAAATTGCAAGCGCCGTACACTAGCGACGCGTTGTGAGTGTTTGTGTAAACTCCTATTAGACTGGTGGCTCCCTCTTTTAGAACTTATATTTTCGTGTGTCGTAGGTGAGGCGCATTGATACATGGCTGGATTATTTACTAAGCACTGTGTTCTTCCTCTTGAACTCTTTTAATTCCGAGAGAGGGGATGGTGGTGGAATTCCTTATATACCTGGTCTGGACCTTGAAAGGGGGTCTCTTCGTCTGATTTTGGGGCCAGATCATTATCGTCGTGTCCTTGGTTCATTGCCCGGGATAGCGATCATCGATTTATTATGGAAATAAACTGCGTTTCTGCGAGACATTGATAAAATATTTAAAGTTAAGTATGGTTTCCATGGGAGGCTTCTTGAGGATAGTTACTGCGCCGTTTTGGAGGACATAAAAGGGCATATCATTATTTGTTTACATTTTGGGACTTTGTGTGATGGATAATGAATATCTATAGTGTTGCGTGGCGTCGCGAACTAGGTAAAAATCAAGGTTTTCTTTCTTTCTTGGGCGCATGATTAATTGTATTTATTACGGTCTCATCCTCTGTGTTAACACAGACAGATATGTTATTTAATGAATTGGTATTTTTTTACACATTAAACATGATAGGGCAAATTGTTATTGCTTTTGGTACATAATGGAATAATGTTTATAGTGTGTTAAATGTCGATATTGTACCAGATATTACGTAAAACTGAGAATGTTATTTGTAAGAATTTTTATAAATGCTAGTTTGGAAGCACTCTTACATTGTAAATTTTCATATGATTCAAAGTGAGAACTTTCTGTAATTTCGGCGAACATTGATCCAATACCTTGGTGAAATGGTTAAAATACTTTGTACATTACTACCTTTTTTTTAAATAATCATAATAAATTGTTTATATGAATTCTATTGGTTTTTCCATTGGTTTTCATCCCCTGGAGCATCAACCCACTTGATACTGAGTGTTTACATTTTCCTGTAACATTGGCAAGGTGGGCGAAGTATTTTCTGAATGATTGCTTTGGTGGGTGTACCTATGGTGTTGCTCTCCCCCTCAGGGGTCGTTACATGACTGTTGGAAACAAAACGAAGAAAACGACAAGATGGACGACATGAAGGGACGTCATATGGCATTACATAACATATGGCATAACCTAAGACATTACACATGGCATAATATAAGACATAATGTATGGCATAACATTAGAAATAACATTAGACATAACACATGACTTAATGTGCCATGATATGATATATGATGTGACACGATATGACATTAGACTTAATGCGACATGATATATATGATGTGACAATATATGACATATGTGACATGGTTACATATTACATTGCATATGTGACATAATGTGCATGACATATTATGTGACATGTGAAAATGGCCGCCGTGCACAACAAAATGGCTGCCATGAAAAACAAATTGGCAGTGTATTGGTCCAAGATGGCGACGATGATGTAACACAAGACGGCGGACTGATCTTCTGATCCTCAGCCTGCAGCCTGTGTTCCAAATGTTCCCTTTTCTTACTATTTTTATGATAAATACTATCACAGACATCTTGTGAAAACTTTCAGGATGGCTGATATTTGGCAGCACTGATCTTCCCAGAGGTACAGAAAATATTCCTGAGACCGTTAGCCTATTTCCCCAGAATACAATATTTTGGCTCAAAATTATCCCCCAAACTATCGCATAATTTTATAGCTTACGTGTTAAGGCATAATAAGAGTATATTTCACGTTGAGAAAAATCACTAAAAGTTACCTGACGGTTAATGTGCAATGGCACAGCTTGTACATGAGTGCAGCAACTCCTCTGTGCACCCCCAACAAATATTTCCCCTAAGGTACATTGATTTCTTGCGAACCATGTTCGCATGGTCTGACACATTCTGCAACTAGATATCCTATGTGTTTTCTTCACAATGAATGGAAGAACGGATGCATGACAAACTGAACAGTAATCTGGATGTAGGTTATGCCATCTCTTCTATCACTGCATTTCTATTTCATAATTATTTGTTTTTAACATTTGTTGACAAGAGAAAATTATGGCTTGTTTAGTTTCCACGTTTTTATATTCTATTGTGCTTATGTTGTCTTGCCAATAATAATGTTTCAGTTTGATATACATATTTAAAAATTACATAATTTTCATTGTTCACTAAATGGAGAGAATGAGAACTGTACGAAAGTCACTCAATAAAATTGGAAAATGTTTACGTACAAAAATTAATGTTTATTTTATTTACCTCTCAGCTTTTAAGTAGTCTGTTATGATCTTCCTCACAGTCACTATGAATAGGTGATAAACTACACTTCCTTTAAGGTGCCTCACTCTCTCTTGCAAAATTAAGTTCAACAGTGGTGTAGCCAGGATATTAGTTGGCTTGGGAGGGGGCAAGGATCACCCATCCCCTCCTCATGAAGCTAGGGGTCCGGATTTAAAGGTGCAAAATTAAACTATTTTAGCAGTTTTCCTAGCATATGTGTGTGTATATATATATATATATATATATATATATATATATATATATATATATATATATATATATAAACCTAACCAGCCATGTCATGTTTTCCATTGATTTTTTAAGTTACTTCTTATAATGTGAACATTAATTTTTAAAACTATCTTAGAAGTGCTTCTTAAAAGAATTAAAAAAAAAGTGTTTTTTTATAACTTTTAACGATACATTTTAATTGTTGTGTATTATGTGTTGGTATTTCATATAGGGACAATCTCATTATGGAAGTCTTTTAATTTAACTATTTGAGAAATGCAATATTTTTAGCCTAAACGAACTGAAGAAAAACCTACGTAATTCGCCATCAGTTAAAGGAAGTTCTCGCCTAGCACATGAACTGTGATATATAACACGTCACACGTGTTTTGCTTTACACAAATCTGCCGAAATATTGCACGTATAGAATAAAACAGAGTCCAAATATGAATGTATATTTTGGAAAATATGGCACACATTTTAAACATATTTGAAACACATTTCAAATGGATGTAACTGTTTTTTGAAAATTGATGTATCGATAAAAATAACAACCGAACTTGTAAAACAGAAACAGAACAGCATTTGTTTGACTTTACGCCTTTCCTTTCATTATTTAAGTTCACATAAATATGTTTTCGGACATCTGACAGGTAGGTTGTTGGCAAGCCAGTCCTTATACACCAGAGGGAACAAGCTTATCGCTGACGAGAGTAGTTGAATATAAGACTGCAGCGAAATAACTGCATGCTTCTTTAGTGTTCTGTTAATAACGACAATATTATTGTTTACGAATTCATCTGCAGCATTAATGTGTTTCTTGCAAACGTTATAAACTGTTTAAATCTGTAAATACAAAGCAAAACAATTCACAAAAAAAAAAACTAAAGTTTTACCACAAATTAGCGTAATTTCGTCCATATTTATCATTCCTCCTTAACGAGCACGTGTAAGTAAAACATTCGTAGCTCTTAATAAAGCCAATTGCAACTAGACAAATACTTGCATGTGTTTCCCCTATCCATTATTATGATAAACATACTGTTTTCGGTACAATGAGAAAAGGATCGATTTTAAGGGATATTAGGTCCCGCCATCTTGTAGCAGGTTTCCGATACTAACACATATGTTGTGTGTTTAACGAATAATTTATCTTCGTAACTGAAATAGTTCCGCAGATTCACAAAGGAGAGTAGCACACTCGCATACTTGATCACATGGTGTTAGCAACTTCCTCACATCCCTCCCCACATCCTTTCCCTTATTACTCTTTTCTTTCTCTCACCCCTCCCCCTGGGTGGTTCCAGGTCTCTTTTCCCCACGCCGTTCCTTTCGTAGCATTGTTGCCAAACTAGGCAGTTCACGTACACTGCGCGTGCCAGCTCTGAGTCCCCGGCGTGCATGCATTGTCCCTCCTAAACATCATGTACGCTACAGTAACACAGTGGCAAACACGTCCTAACTTAAGACGTTTCTGCGGTTAGTACGTGTGTCGACATGATATCTGCCTTGTATTATTTACATGTTTACGGACAAAAAAAGTCATACCTGCCAGGGACTCAGAGCTGGCGCACGGACAGTAGCCAAGTAACATTCAGTGTTATCAGCCGTCCTCATTTTCCTATTACAGGTGTGAAAATTTAACTGGCATAACTGAAAGAGGCTAGTTTTCTCAAAAATAGATTTCAACTCAGGGTTTTATCAAATGGCATTAGACAAAGAGAGCCAGCGCCATTTGTAAGATATTTGTTCAAAAGGTTACCCTTCGGGATTAAGAGTGCTCCAGAACACTTCTCCACGAAAATTGCTCAAGTTCTAGAGGGTATTTCAGGGGTATTTTTTCATATAGATGATTTACTAGTATTTGCAGAAACTATTGTAGAACATGATGAAGCACTGAGAATGGTCTTGCGCAAATTGGAAGAGGCTGGTATCACACTCAACACCAGTAAAAGTTGCTGTGGGGTCACTACGGTTAAATACTAGAATATAGAATTTTTCGTACGGACTGTCACCCCATGTAAATATTAATCATTCGTTAGCACAGATATTCTGGAGTGTTGCATAGCTGTGCGTCATTATTGTAGAAACGATGAAATTGAAAAAAATCGTCAAAACATCAACTGTAAAGTTATCAGGGAAATCACACCTTTCGTCAGTCTTCGGCTCGTAGAATGTTTACTACGGGTTGTAACATAACACAAAATTTACTTGCACTAAGTAGAGACACTTATTTGTTGGCCTTGTCTATATTTTAGGTATATTTGTTTGCGCAAATATTTACGACGTTAACAATTTTTTCGAACAACTTGTACTTGCGGTACGTATACATTCCAGGTGCCAATCAGAGCATAGCGGACTTATTAACGATTGAAATTTTGTTTTGCTGTATGGGGTGGTCGTAGGATTTTTGCTCAAAAAAATTAATAACTTTGAAAAATGCGACAAAAATCGCATCTTTAGTAATGTATTTTGAGATAATTTTTTTAAAACGATTTCAGTTGTCAAAAAAATATTCATAGTATAGCGGACCGAATAATGATTGATGTTTCTTTTTTTTTTTTCTGTGCTGGGCCTAAATTTCCAGTTTTAAAATATGTGGGGGGAAATTTGATTTCTATTAAAATAGAGCACAAAGGTTAATGTAGTGGTTTGAAAGTTCTATGTTTATTCTGTGGACAGTTACAGGAAATTAGTACATATTTTGCTAGTATTGCAGCCACTCATTACAGTAAATTAACATTTGTAAACTATACGCGTTGTTAGAAATGTCTCGTAAATATCAAGCATCACTACTTACCGTGTACCGATGAAAAAGTTTCTATAGACGTTAGAGGTAGTCATACCTAAAGAAAACTGCAGTTATCTTACTTCAAAATTTTTCGATATGTTAGGTTACATTTGGTTAGTTTGTGTTGGTTTGTGTTAGTTTTGGTTAGGTTATTTTACCATTAAGTTTTTCGTTAGGTTACCTAAAAATTACCTAACCATACGAGAAATTGCAAAACTAACAGTAAAATAACTTAAAGATAACCTAAACTCACCCACTGGCATGCTACAGTATTTTCCTCAATCACTTACCACACCCCACCTAAACTTCCCAACTTCCTCACCGAGCTCCTATGCATAGACTGCCTACCCCACTCTGTTCTTGTCTTTATCATTTTAATCTTACCCCAACCTTTTCACACTTTTCCTTTCCTTCAATGAGTCCCACCCCGGTTCCTTCAACATCACAGACGGTCCAAAGTTCCTTTCGTCCCTAGCCTCCCCTTACCTATTCATGGACCCACCTCACTGCCCTTCTTTATACCTTCTCCTGTTCCCGCACCTTCGATTCCATATACGGGTCCTACTCAGTATTGTGAACACTATCTTTGTTCAGTTTAGGCCAGTAGTAGTTCAATGAATGTTTCAAGTTGAGTTCTTTATTGCTGTCCACCAGTGTGACAAGACAGGAATATCTTGCTCTACTTCTTCAATCCTGACCGTTGTGTTTATAGTCACGTTAAGTTGCCACAAATTACTTGTCTCTTTTGATAGTCAGTTTTCTGTTGTGATATTTTACAGATCCTGGTTTCTGTTAGGTCGCTATGAATTTCTTGGTATTTTATTACTACTCGATACTAAAAGTAAAGACAAATCTATTTAACTAATATGTCATCAGTTATGCTACTCTTCCCTTAGGTTTCCTAATTCTCTCAACACACTATCAGACATTCACGGGAATGTGGTGGATTTTGGGAGGGAACACTTGAAATATAACATTTTGCCTTGGTATTGTTTAGTGAAAGGCGGGGAGTAATGGTTATATGTTACTATTCAATACCAATATACTGAGGTCAGATAGTAAATTACTCATCCACTCCTTTTATTTCACAATACCAATTTCAAATTTGCCTGAAAATAATATAATTTACTATATTTTTCCACTTTTTGGAAACGCAAAGTAAAATAACAGTGAATGGGTTTTAATTTAACTATCCAGAACAGGTTTTGAATAGCAAAATAAAATCAATCTGCTCTTTTTTATTTAATGACACAAGTTGCGAACAATACATTTTTACATGTACTTTGCCTGAAACCATGTTTATGTTGGCATTGCAAATTACACAAAACCACATTCACTTCAATAAGGAAAGACAACGCACAGTGTACTTTGAGGGCAACAACTTACTTTACACCACCATTATCCATTCTAATCAATTGTTTCAACAAGCATTATTCCAAAATCAGACTTTGCACACATTTTTATTTAGTTACACAATCAAACACCAACATGTCTTTATATACACATCAATATGATAACAATTCAAACAACAGAACCCTTATTTCTAATCATCACTTTACTAACTTGCATAGCACTATTTCACACATAAAATACTAGCATTTCCTGCTTTTGCTGTCACTGTCTCACAAGTCAACAACTGCACCCAATCTAACTAAATTTGTGCTGTAGTTGTAAATACTGTTATCTTTCATTCTTATTATTCCTATCACATACCCGAACACATTCTTACATGGTAATAATAATATACCGAAAAATACTCCTCTTATTACTTTATAAGTAGAAGCTACAATTTCGTTATACTTCACCATCGTAATAACTTTGCCATATAAAAATTAATTTTAAAATAATTATATTGGCCTCTACATACACTATTTCTGCTTATTTTACTCCGAAACTGGCCAACTGCCGTACTCAACAATACTTGTAGCACATCTGACGCCATAATCTATTAATATAGGTTACATTTAGTTTTGGTATCGAATAATAATAAAAATCCAGTTTCTTCAGTCTTATTGGTTTTGCAGATGATACAATCTGAAATTGTTACGTCTGCATTCACAATAATAATGTGATGTGTGAGACTTGATGATTAAAATTCTTATCACTGTGGACACTAGTTTTTGTAGGTGCATCTTACAATGATCACTTAATAATAAGATTAACCATTGCATTTAAGTAGTTGTTTGCCTCCTCATAACAGTCTCAAAATTTTTTCGTTACCTATTGACTTTACCCAGTTTCATATTGTCTTATAAAGATGTCTACTTGAGAGACTGCAAAGAGACAAATACTGCATTTGTGATACTATTTGCTAAAAATCTACCAGGACTATATCAGTCATTTATTAATATTTTTTGTCGTTCAGCATATACAAATAATGCAATAAACAAAGTCAAAGGTCTATTTTGTTAACTCCCAAGTTAGTTATACATTTGTGCATTTACTAAGCTTTTTGAAGTTGAAGAAACTGGGGTGGAACTAATTAAGAGAAAGGAGAAGGGCCCAAAGGTTGGGCAGGATGTACAGGATGGTGAATGCAGGAGGCTGGTGTTAGTTAGGATGCCTGTTAACTAAAGGAGAACATAGAGGAAGAGGGAATAATAGTGAGATGGTTCAGGTGATGAGGAGCAGAACAGAACAGGGTAGACAGTCTATGCTTAGGTGGTCTATTAATTATAAATTTTGTGCACACTACTTCTTTACAACATCGTTAAAACTGTAAGCCCAATACATTTTATTACTCAAGCCTACGAGTATCGTTAGTCAGCAGTATAGACTACAAAGCAGAACTCTCAGCTTGTAGGTTTTAAAATATTTAATTACTTATTAGTTTTCACAATGAAAAAAAAAGTATAACTTACAAGTAACTAAATTTTTAGGAAAGAAAATTGTGAATATACAGTTCATTGACAAGATGTTACCTGGTAAAGCCGGCCTCACACGATGCCTAAATTCCTGTTTCCTTCTGCTATACCCATGGGCATAAAAATATTTATGGCAGATTCTGAGTTGTGGGTATAGCAGAAAATGGTGCGTGGCTCCTCGCTCATATTCACATGGTACCCAGAGTGATAACAGAAATCGCATAACACCACCGCCACATTTTTTAATGGTCGTTTTGTTCAT
>PNEQ01030220.1:0-14309 GCA_003012365.1 Medauroidea extradentata | reverse complement strand
TACTCAAGCACGGATATTTTAATTTTCTATTAGCATTTACACGTGCTCTACATACCATTTCGACGCCATGTTGAACTGTTGTAAAATAAGACTTGACCACATGACACACACTGCGCCTATGATTGGCCAGAGAGAATTCTGGGTAATATGAACTCCCGAAAAATAGGACATGTTCTATTACGTTTTTGGGTAACGTTTGGGGTACAAAATCTGCCATGCCCAGAACCAAACCCCTTGTGGAGGTGCTGGAACTGCACTCAGACGGAAGCAGAAATGCTACCAGAAAATGGGCATAGAAACTGCTATGAAATTGGGCATCGTGTGAGGCCGGCTTAAGTTAAATGTTGTTCACATTTGCCAACTCAACAAGCCAAACTGATAACAATGATGCACTGCCTTTGTAATTTCTGCTCTTTTTCATGTACATTGTCGTGTTAATAATTTCAACAAAGATTATTTATTTCATAAACCTTTGGACGCCTTCAGCTGGCAAAGCGCTGCGGCAGCACTGCAAGTGATCGCCACATGCAGTGCTGCTGACAACCCCGCTGAATGAATTGCTGCATCGCTGTGAATATCTTTGGGCAATGCTTTTGTTTGTTTACCTATTACGAGACGTTTTTGATACATTTTTGATACATAACCTTACATAACGTGCTCGTGACATCTTCATTCAACCTCGTGCATATATTTACGTGGAAATTACTTGATAAGTAAAATTATACACCATAATTCTGTGGCAATAATTGGTGAAGTGCAAGTGGGAAGTCACAATTGTTTGATTGACTTCACTTAAATTCGTTCTTGCATATCTTCAAAGACGATAATTAATGGTTTCGTTATGTTTAAAAGCAGATGTATGCCTTCAGAAAGGAAGACAGTAGCAACACAATCTAAAAGTGTTTCGGCAAAGTGAAGTAGGCCTACATACGAACGTCTGCCCCAACAGTGTTATATCTGGTAAATAATGTGTTAATTTGTTCGTTTTAATTATTTACTGTTGTAAAATGTATCGTTTTTTATTAATAGGAAAAAAACTCTAAAGAGTAGTTTTCAGTCAGGTTCAACAGAAATAATTACATAAATCCAGAAATGCATGAGTTGTGATAATGCTACATTCAAAGTAAAGTCGTAGTGGGAATATAATTAATTAAATGAAATAGGCGTGTCTAAAAAATTTAACAATGATTACTTTTAGAACTTGCTATAGAAGTGGAAACTGAATAAAATTTTAGGAATGTAGGCCTAGCGGCTTGAATTTGTACTTCTACATACTGTGAGGGTTAATCAGTTCAGGTATATTGGTATAATGTAGTATATTCATCCATCAGATCGTTTTGTGTAGGCTTACATTTTTGCACTAAGATATTGGACAAGTCATGTCAACAAAATACGATTGGTATGAAAATGTTATACAAGAACTAAATATAAATTCTTGACATGTTCTATAGTCCTGTGACATCAGCCACACAAGTGGGCTCAATTGTATGAGAAACAAATAAATAAAACTCATAGACTGTTGCTTTCGTAAGAACCTGTTTCTTTTGGTTGACTTAAATTAGTGCTTCAAAGAAAATTTTAGTAGGTGTGGGTTAATGTGATACAGCCTACGCTCCAAGCTTTAGGGGTAGGACCTAGCTTAATGGCAATCACAACTGGTTTTGGGGGTGAATGGAAAAATGAGATTGTTTTACAATGACTGGGCTATATGTAGAGGTGAGTGAAGGGAACAAGTTGCAGGATAACATTGGTAGGGTATGATTGTGGGTTGAAGAGAACAAACTGAAATACATTTGACAAAGACTGTTAGATTTACAAAGTAGAAGGTTAGGAGTACTGACATACACAGACGGGAAGGAGAGGAGATAGAGGTAGCATCCAAATACAAGTACCTATTGTCTGTCTCATATAAGAATTCCACTTTTTGACATTTGTGTTTGCATTTATTTTTTTAGTTGTTTCCATGAAATAAACAGTGTTTTCCTCTGTCACAAGTAACTTTTGCACAAACACACTTAGCTGGGACTCGAACTGTGCAAGTTATCAAAATTAAAAGTTATTTCCTGCAGAAATTGGTACACATGACAGCCGTCAAAACTGTCAAAAAATTGAATTCTTTCGTTAAGCAGACTATAGGTATATTGTTGCAAGGAGACTAGAAGACAGAGAGAGTGGTGTCTAGAAGGGAGAAGGGCAAGGGTGTTGATAGTGACTGCTAATTTTACATACAGTTTGCAGTAGCAGGGTGGGACCTGTATATGGAATTGGAGATGCAGGAGCTAGATAAAGTATAAAGATGGGTGTGAAGCATAAATGGAGAAAGCAGGGGCAGACTGGAGAGAGGAAGGGAACGTTTGACCATCAGTAATGTTGAAAGAACTGGAATGGAACTCGTTGAAGGAAAAGGAGAAGTATGGAAGAGCTGGTCAGGATGTACAGAAGAGGGAGGCTGGTGCAAGTTAGGTTGTCTATTAACGAAAGTGGAGTATAAAGGAAGAGTGAATAACAGCAATAAGATTCAGATGATAAGCATAATAACTAGGTAGACAGTTTATGCTTAGGTCAGTGAGGGAGTGGAATTAGATTTTAGAGGAATTGGTAACAGTATGTGGTGAGATGGTTTAGGAGAGGTTTGGTGGGTGTTTGCAGGCCCCGTGTTATAACTGGGCAGACTGGGCAATTGCCCAGGGCGGCAACCTGGAAGGGGCGCAACCCACAAGAAGAATTAAAGAAAAATTGCTTGATAAATTTCACCCTTTTTATGTATTTCTTGCACCCTCATTATAATCCCACCCTATCTTCCCAGTTCCCGTACCCACTACACAACTGCAAAGAAAAAATATTAAAGAGAAAAAAGAGAAAGAAAAATCGGCTATTATCTCGTTCACCAGTTATGCTTGCATCTTCGCTCAAGTTCGTTTCCACTTTCCACAGCAGACAGTGGCCTGCTGCGAAATCTAGTGGGAAATTTTGAAACTATTAGCAATATCGTTAGTTATTTCGTCCGTACGATCGCGCGCAGCGCAGTTTGCTGCGGTAGCGTAGGGAGTAATGTATCAACGTTTTGTGTTTGTGTCACTAGTTTTATAAACACTTGTGTTTATACGGATTTGTGTTAATATTGGTTGCGTTCAACTTATATAATTTACTGTGGGTTTTTCCATTATGAGTAAGAAGTTAAGTGGTGCGGAGTTTCGTAAGCGTGCTGCGAGAAAACAGAACGATGAAAACGAAGCACTAAAGAAAGTGCCCAAAATAAAATCATTTTTTACACCAGCTTCTACGGCCTCTACTTCAAGTTGTTATAATGAGAACCAGAATCCGGCAACATCGTCATCTGAAGACGGACAACAACCCAACAATGTTTATTTGAATAATGAAGAAGAGGTACTGGCTAGTTTAAATTTATAAAAAGTGGTGCGGCAAGACGAAAACAAGTTTGAAGGAGGAAAATCTGTTAAAAAAAAGTGTAATATTTCTGATGTACCAGCCAACACTTTTTTATTAGAAGACCTGGCAACATGGAATCTGGATATTCCTTTTCAAATTGAAAATGTGCTTAAAAATCCTCCAAAACAAAATCTTTTGGCAGATTTTAGTGGGTCTGAGCATGTTTATAATGACTGCAAACTTACTCTATCTGTTAATATGTTCAAAGGTACGCTGCCTAACTGTGATAATTTCATAAGAGACTGGCTGTTGTTCTCTCGTAAAACAGGGAAAGTTTTTTGTGTTCCATGCTCCTTGTTTCAACCAAGGAACAAGAAAACTAATTTTTCCACTGGGGTCAATGATTGGAAGTACATTAATGAATTAATGAAACAACATGAACAGTCGTGTGATCATAGACGTAACATTCTCATGTACATAACTAGGCAAAAGACAACGACTGCGAGTGTTAATACCTTCTTAACGACACAGTGTCAGGAAGAGGTTCAATACTGGCGAAATGTCTTAACAAGAGTAGTGTCTGTTGTAAAATTTCTTTCAGTTAGAGGTTAACCTTCCCAGGGGGATAATGAGTGTATCGGGTCTACCTCCAATGGCCTGTTTCTAGGTTGCCTTGAGTTAATTAGTGAATATTACCCATCCCTTGCATAACATATTGCGAAATACGGAAATACAGGTCCAGGACATGTATCAAACTTATCTGCTGCAACTTGTAACGAATTTGTCAAAATTATGGCAGAGTGTGTACGTCAGAAAATCCTTGAAGAAGTCAAAAGTGCTCGGTACCTACTATGCCCTCATTGTTGACTCGACTCGTGATTGTTCTCACACTGACTAGCTGGCAGTAGTTCTACGTTATGTCTGTTTGGCAGAGGCAGTTCCAAAAGAACGTCTGCTTACCCTTTTACCTGAAATTTTGCACTCGTCTAAATGTTTAGAAGAAGCAGTAATGAAATGTATTTCAGATTTTGAATCAGACATAAAGCTTTGCAGGGGCCAAAGCTATGATAACGCAGCAAACATGTCAGGTTCCTATTCAGGGCTGCAAGCTCGAATTAAAAACCACAACCCATTAGCAGAATATGTACCATGCGCTGCTCATTCATTGAATCTTGTAGGTTCTGCAGCTGTTGAATGCTGCACTGTAGCATTAATGTTTTTTGGCTTCGTCCAAGAACTGTATAATTTTTTTTCAATGTCAACACACAGGTGGAGCATTTTAAATGAACATTTGAAAGAAAAAAATGCTCCTGTTGTAAAATCGCTATCCGAAACCAGGTGGTATGCCAGGGCAGATGCTGTAAATGCGCTTGTTCAGGGATACAAAGAAATTCAAGAATGTTTGAAGAAATTGTCTGAAGATCCAAACATGAAACCTGCTGCTCGGTTGGAAGCTCATGGTCTTCAACTAAAATTTTGTAGTTTTGAGGCTATATTCCTGTCTATATTGTGGAATGAAATTTTGGAAAGAATTGACAAATGTAATAAAGATTTACAAAAGCAAACGCTCAATCTTGCAGCAGGTACTAAGCTGCTGGAAATTTCTGAGTGTGAAACACCAAGCTACAAAAGGATACCGACACGCAAAGTATTCGCTGATGAAACCCAAGAAGATACTACACTTGATGGAAGAACAGTCTTCAGAACTGGAGTATTTATTAAAATTATTGATACATTGATAGCTAACTTGCAACGGAGGAGGAAAGCCTATGAATTTCTAAGTGATCGCTTTGAAGTCTTGACTCTTCTAGTATCTCAAGAATCACCAAGTGAAGTTCTGATGAAGGTGGCCATAAAATTATCCCACTACTATCCAGATGACATAAATGGTGATTTTGGAAATTAATGCTGTCATTTCAAAATGTATATAGAGCTGGAAGAAATGAAAACACTACCAGAAATGTATGCTTACTTACAATTGAACAGTTTGAACTATACTTTCCCTAACCTTGAAATTGCTTTAAGAATTTTCCTTATGTTGCCATTTACCAATTGTTCAGCAGAAAGGGGATTTTCAGTACTAAACAGAGTAAAAAACGCTAAAAGATCAACACTTGTGGACTGTAAACTAAATGCTTTAATGTTAATGTGTTGCGAGAAGGACATAACACTAAAAACCAATTTTGCTGAAATTATAGACAGATTCGCTAAAGCAAAATAAAGGAAAAAACCTTGCATTTAATTGTGTTGTGTATTGCATTGTATCTCACAGTAACAAGTAAGATCTTAGCAAAAGTCAGTAAAACTATTTTTATTATTTTTTATATTTTAAGATAACATTTCAGTGAATTTTTTATTTGTTAAAGCAAAATCTAAGAGAAAAACTTGTACCTTTTTAAAATTGTAAGAGTAACATATCACTCCAATGCAATGTGTATATATCGAAAAAATGCACAATAGTGAATATTACATGTTTTTTTTTTAATTTTTTTTTGGGGGGGGGAGGGGGGCGATTAATTTCAGTCTTCCCAGGGTGCCAGGCACCTAAGCCCGGGGCCTGGGTGTTTGAGGAAGAGAATATAGCTTGCCACCAGACAGTTGCCTAATTTGTATCAAAGTTGTAAGGTGCGATACGAAAAAACTTGTTTTTGGAGAATAAACTAGGTTTTGTCTATGGCCACAGTGTTTGTCAGCTAAAGTAATGTGTCCAATAAACTTATTACTTCATGTGTTGTTTTACTAAGCTGACTTAAATGTTTCAGGAAAACTGCCGTCAGAATATTTCCATAACCCTGAGGGCATACCATCTGGATTAGCACGTATTACTTCAACACTGAGTTATAAGAAGATGGTAACCAGGGACTTGACTGTACTACAACTGACAACAACCAGCTAGATCTGAACTGCAGCTTCCTGAAGATGACGAGTCACCAGTTGTGGAATTGTGAGAGTTTATAGAAGACAAAATCTGTGAATTTAGTGTACTAACTGTTATATATTTCAGTACAAGATTTAATTAGCCTAAGTGAAAGATGCTGAATATGGCAGTGTTTGTGCCATGGCATTATAAATTATTATTTTGATTCAGCACGAAAGTAGGCCTACTTAGAGTTCCCGTCAAATAAGAAACTAATCCATGGCTATGCGCAGAGGATGAAAACGGGGAGGGAAAGTCCATGCCTTCGCAAGCGAGGTGGCGAGGGGTGTGGTAGTTCAGTCTGCCAGCGCTGATCGCTCTAGTCACATGCATTGCTGTCTCTTGTAAGTGTGTAATGTCTGGAGTAAAAACATCAGCCGGGAAGCATGTGTACATTCTAATAGCTAGTAACAGTATAACACAACTTATTGTAATTTTACAGGCGACAAAAATGAACACACGGAATGCCAAGTGCAAAAACGTGAAACGTTATGCACTCAATGCCGGGAACAAGTTTTTAGTGTTTTTAAGTTCATGGTGAATGAATCGGAGGAAGTTATTAAAATATCACGTTCTGGGGTGATTAGACGAGCGAGTGCAGAAACAGGTGTTTTGGCGGCAACAGTTTACAGGACAATCGGGAAGGTGGTATGTTGCAGAACAGTACAGTAAAATCATTTACTACCCCACACAAATGCAGAACGAAACAACAAATGAAGACGAATATAGACAATTCTGTCGATCTAGTAGTGAGGCGGACAATAACTTCCACTTAACTGATAAGTGTCTACCGACTGTCAAGGCAATACATGTTAAGTTTGTGACTGACATAGGTTACGAGAGGATAAATCCTCTTTAAATTGGTGTATCACTGGGAAAAATTACTATTCCCTAAATTTTGCATTTCTTTGAATGGAAATTCCATAATTTATTGTGTTTGATTTATGTGTGTAATGTATTCGCCTACCAGGGTGGGTTGTTTGAACCTTCCTCATCCATGCGGTGGAGGCCTTGCCTCATTGACAAAATCAGTGTGATTAAATGTTATAACGAACCAATTGTTGTACCACAAGTCTCTTAAATTGTTCTGTGTTTTCATTGCAATAACTATCATCATATTTCCAGTTATGCTAATAATTATTTTTCTGTGTTGTGATTTGTGAACAATTCATTCACACATTGGTTGAAGTCAAATGTACTTCCTAGTTTTTTCTTCATCGATCTTAAAATAACAAAGGTGAGGTAGGAAACATAAAACAATTTTACTAGAAGGGTAACATAAAGCTTATTTTCATTACATATGTCTCTGCAACACCACATGATCTGATCTTACATAGGCCTACATACAATGTCAATATGTCAATGCAACTGTATTGCAGCTGTGACTGTCACGATTGCGGTGTCTTTGAGTGCATATACCTACCTACATTTTCAGCAGCTCGGATATTATTACCTACCATACCCTCCCTCACACATTTTCTCCTCCTTCTTGACTATCGCTAGACACCTCCCCTACAGCCCTACCATCCCTCAAGCTAAGCGAGAATTATTCTCTCTCTTGAATTTCACACTTACTTTAGCTTACTCCATGTTATAATACATGTTTTTTTTTTAATTTTGCGTAAAAACTAGTCAAGTAGCTTATTGTATTAATTGAGCAAGTCTGCAAATGAATTATATTGTTACAGTGACAGACAAGATTTCAGTGATATGATACAGTTGAGATCGTGGTTGGGCTTAAAAACCAATAAGTTATTATTACCATTACGTACAATGTTTGCAACACATGCAATCACTTTGTTTTGTAGTGACACATGACATTTGGAAGAGTAGACTTTCCCTAACTGTTACAGGAATATAAAACTATTACTTCTTGGAAATATGGTGTACGCCCATTTGATAATTAACTTGTTTTGAAGATTATACTAAAAAAATTAATTTGACAGGCCTAGGGCATAGTACTGACAATGGTTTCCTGGTTCAATTTGAAAGCATGTGTGATATAAATAAACATAACACATAATTGAATACCTATCTACTTCATGACTAACATGTTGGCATTATTTTGAACATTTTAAAAAGAGCTGTTTTGTGTGCATATTATTTGTACTATGTTTGAGTTGTATTTAATTTTTACAGTTTGTTTTCAATAAATGATTTAAAATATTTTCTGTGTTAATTGTGAAACTTGATCCGTAATGTTCTTGTGGACTGTGTCATCGTATCTACATCCCACAAACTACACTGCTCTAAAGATACCATAATTAGAGATGATGGCTTATCGTGGGAAAACTTGACTTTTTGCTGGATTTCAACACATGTTCAGCTTACTAGACGTTTACTGGCTTTAGCTTGTATTTGGAGCTGTTACTGTAGTTGACAGAGCCAGTAAAAATCCCGATATCGCAATATTTTATGCCTGTTGTTGGTCTGTGGACAGCTACGCTGTGTCAGAAGTATATCAGTGAATCATATAGGTTGCAAGAAGCTACAGCGTCTTAAAGGGTATGTTGGCACAAAACACTTGTGCGATATACCATCTCTAACTATAATTACATATACACCATAATTTATTATTTTCTCAAGAAAAAACAGTGCTAAATCACATGCAATAATGTGTAACTGGTACACACATTTCATAAGTGAGCTAAAATAAATAATAGTGTTCTAGTGAGAGTAATATAGTACCAACAATAATGCTGATACACACATTCAGTCAAGTGTGTAGTGCAGCAATTAACTGTCAGGCTGAGGTTTGTAACACATATGATGCTTGTGGCATGTTACAAAATAAAGTTCAGGTAACCTTCAGTGTCAATTACAATATGAACTGTTTATGGGCTAGCTGTGCATGATTTTTAACATTACTGGGACTGATTTTCAACTGTTCTGTTGAAAAACCTACCGTAACATACAAAGGCATTGTAGGCATACCTAACAAAAACTAATGTAGCCTACAGAAATCTTTAATTCTGCTGATGTATTCAGCGGTCCACTGTAATACTCTTGTCAAGTTTAATTATGTTTGTTGGTTGAAGCACATTGGCGTACAAATGTTTGCTGCTGGCTATCTGGTGAGTGGCATGTTGTATGCCCTAGAACTACTCAAAGTTGGTTTGGTAAAATAATTCTTTTTTTTACAATTTCAAAATAATAGGTAAGTACAATATTGGTCTGAGTGAAAAATTAAAAACTTGAGGAACACGTTTTGCTGGTGCAACAGTCATGTTACAGGAGGATATTGAGCAAATAAGGTGGACCATCAGAAAGAAAATGAAGATTAATTTGAAAAAGACAAAGGTAGTAAGATTTACAAAGAGAAAGAAAAGGAGCTAGGAAGTATTAAAATTGGGAAGATAAAGAGATGGGGGCTGTCTCTGAGTAGAACTACCTTGGGGTAGTGTTACGAGGAGATCTTGGGGTGGAAACAAGTGCAGAGAGTAGTTTATAACGGGAGGATGGTTCTGGGTATGTAGGAAAGTGTCCTGTACAGAGTCAACCCTGAGGCGAAGGAGAAGACGCATGTCACTATGGTTGATCTAATGCTAGAATATGCTGCATCATTATGGGACCCACACGTAGAAGTGGAGGTGACAGAACTAGAAAGGGTGCAGTGAAGGGCAGGCTGAGATGGCAGGAGCAGGTCAGAGAGGATGAAGTTAATTTTAGGCCATCTCTGAAGGATAGGACAAGGGCTGAGAGACTGTTTAGGGTATTAAATGAGGATGGAGAAAGGTGGGGTAAGTTGAAGGTGAGGTTGACTAAAGGAATGTAGGCAGAGGTAGAAGAATCAATTCTGACGGTCCAGAGGGTTTGGAGGATGGAGAGAGGAAGACAGTCTATGCTGGTGAGAGAGGGTATTACATAAGTTGGGACCCTTGAGACGAAGCTAGGGAAGACAACTGCTACCTGGCGTCAGCCTAATTGAAAATTGAATGTTATGTTGGTTAGTTTTTTGAATGGTGGTTTATTTGGTTAGGCCTATAGATTTCAATGTTTAAACTCAGTACCTTCCATACACTAAGCTGAAATGTTACAGAATAATTTTCCTTTTTTTCAGCTGTGTCATGGAAATTTGTGTTTGAAGAAAAGTGGAACGGTGTTGGCAGTCTATGCGTTGGATGTAGGTAAAGGAGTGGAATTTAACTGTGGATTTATTTATATTCAAGCAGGTTAGAAATTTTAGGGAGGGACTGAGAAGTAAGTGATGGGGTAGGATGAAATTACCATAAGGTGTTTATGCAATTGCAAGTGTCAAGTTATTTTTATTAGTTGCCTACTTTAAATTCTTCATTTTCCCCTTTCATGTTTTGCCCAATGTATGCAGGTAGATTATTGTTTATGCTCTCATCTCTACTTAACTGTGTTGTGAGTTGCCAGATAACATTTGACTTATAAAAAAAAGACAATTTGTGATAAATTTTAGAATATATTTTTTGCCACAGGGAAAGTACGAAGTGGGTTAATATTTATTTCACACAAAATAGCAATAGAGCTGTAAACTTAGTTATACATAAAAACTGAAATACAAAATAGCCTTTGTGTTGATCACTGTAATGTGCACCTACAAGAGTACTAGCACAGTTTTAAGAGAGATGCAGCTGGCAGGGTACTGTAGTGCATGTGGTCGACGAGGGGAAGCAAGGGGTTTCCTGCTTTATGTATTTTGAAAAGACCTTTGATATGTTACCTCTTGGAATACTGATATGGAAACTTAACGGTTCAACTGGACAGCAAAGGGCTGGTTGGCTCAATGTACTTTCTGAAGAGTGCGAGGTAGATAAATAAACGCTGAAAATATCAATTGATTTTACGCTTTTTTCGAAGTTGATATGGATAAAATACTCAATGACAATCCTAGATAATGGTATTTGCCAACTTTATGAGCAAATATTTATCCAGAATTACTAACTCATTATGCGTGACCTCTTGTGCCGCAGTTAAATACACGAGGTTCCGGCGTCAGAGATTGTGCCTCTGAAGTTCGTAACACTGGAAACAATGTTGTTGAAAACGTTGGCTAAAACTATCGTCTAGGATTGCTATTGTTTAATTTTCGTAAATTGACTTTAAGAAACATACAGTTATAGATTAATGCTTTTAGCATTTAATTATGTACCACGCCCTCTGAAGGAACGAACACTAGAGTGTGAAAGCGGGGGAATTCTTATCGGAGGAAGGGGAGGTTACGTTAAGAGTTCCAAACATTAGCGTGCTGGGCCTGTTTTTTTACATTACAGTGAGTGTTCTGGTGGCAATGGTGACTGCTAATTAAGGCTGTTTGCATATGATAGTGTATAGGGAGGGCAGAATCAGTCGCAGGAGGATATTGAGCGAGTGGGTGGACAGAGAGGAATAAATGAAAATAAAAATTTGGAAGGCATAGTAGGTCCACAAGGAAGAGAGCTGGACATTAAGGCATGAACAAATAGCAGGAGATAGGGAAAGCTTCAGAATACAAGTACTTGGGGGTGATGATTCAGGGACAGAATATGAAAGCAGAGAGCAGCATCAAAGGGAAAAAGGGCCTTAGTTACGCTGGATAAAATTTTTAAGGAAGTCGGTGGGGAAGTGAAGGAGAAGGTTTTATAGGGCAATGGTTAGGCAATTATTGAAGTATGCTGCTTCAGTCTAGTACTCATACATGGAAGACGAGATGAGGGTATGGGAAAAGATATAAAGACCGGTAGCAACGTAAAAAATAAATGATGGTGAGAGTGAGGATGAAAAGGGATTCAGACCATTTATACTGTTAAGGCCTTGTTACAGGGTTTTGCAGTGATTTCGAAAATATTTTTTTTATTGCTACCTAGTACTCATATCAAAATTTCGCTGCACAGTTTTGACACTTATATGTTATAATTTGTAGCTGAATTTTTTTTGTAGAATTATACTGAACGGTTTTTTAGATTTCATTACCTAAATTACCATGTTTTTCATCGTGAAAATAGGCAAAAAATGAAGGAAACTATTTTATTTTGCTGGTGAATGGTACATTATTTTAAAAAAACGCGTCCACAGTATTGTGTATCGTGTGATTGCACATTGACTCAGTTTTTTCCAAAATTTTGGTTAAAAAATATTTGAGTTATTGGCACCAGTCTGAAAAAAAAACTCGGGAACAAGCCCTTAAAGGAGTTGGGTTGAACCTTCTGAAGGACAGAAGATTATAAAGGCTGGTCAGGATGTATAAAGGGGTGAATTGAGTGGGAGGGTGGGGAACGTTACTTAACAAGGTTGTTGTACAGGGATAGAGATACCAGTAACAGAAAGCTTCATGGGGTTTGAAGGCCAGAGTATGAGAGACAAAATGGTCTGGGAGTGTAATGTTTGTAGGGGGAATTGGTGACAATGATGAGGGCGTGGTAGTTCAGGGGATGTCTGGAATGTGCATGAGGTGGAGTAAGTAAGTATTCCAAGAGGTCCTTTCCACTCGATGAATGCCGAGTTGTAAGCCTGTATCTATACTGTTTTATTTTATACAGTTGACCACAGTAGGCTTACTGTTGTATTAGGCTACAACCAAAAAAGTCAACATAGTCCGTCCTCGCCCTCTACATCCTGAACACAGGCTTTAAATAAAGGCCTTGTAAACCTTTGAACACTTTTGAAATACGCAGAAAACTGATGCATTTGCGATCTACGAGTACTGAAGATTTTAAAAGCATGTTTACAAATCGAACCTACGAGTCTCTTATTTTATTTAGTCTCATACAAAGACGCGGAATTTATTAATGTATGGATCATCTATTATCATGCACGATGCCTGAAAATAAAACTTACTTATCCCTATATACTGTCAGCGTTGCTCAATACACTAATTTCTCGATTACGATTATTTACGCACGGATTTCTACACTGGCCACAAGTTTGCCCATCCATTTTACCCACATAGGTAACATTTAATAAGACTACGAAAAGACGGTATTATTAGCACAGATGGAGAACAATTTCAACACATTCAGTATTATACTGTTGAGTTTTACATCCCAAAATATTTCGCTCCACTTCAACAAAACGTTTGGTTATTTACAGACATTGCCATTTTGCCATTTCAAATCAAAACAATCGTCTGTTTGCAGCGGACTTGCAGCGAGAATTTTTGTGCTGCAACCGCTGCGGAAGCGCTGCAGCGCAGCGGTGGCCAGCGATGGCAGCTGAACGTGTGCAGCGTGAAGCGCTTTTGCAGCGCTATGTCCGCCGAAGATGCCCATTGTTTTTTAAACAAGTCTTTTTTAAACAAAAACAACTATGTTTCTTCAAGAACTTGCAGATTTAATAATAATACTTGCGCAACTGCTCGGTGGCGAACTGTAACTGCTTCCTATCACCTATCAAACCTCTTCTAAACTATAACAATACATTGTATTTTATTATATTAATTTAAGTATTTTTGTTGTTATTGTAAATAAAATAATTTTAATACAGTGGAAATGCAATGAAAAATTAGCTAAAGGCATAGTAATTTATTGTGAAAAATGCATGAATTACTCAAATAATAGAACAGCTAAAAGTAAGGTAACTTAATATATCGTTAAAACAAATAAAATAACCATTTAAAAAAATTTTCAGCATTATTTGATGTTTAGTTTGAATCAGTGTTTTCAGAAATCCCATAAGTCATTAAAACCAAAATGTTCAGGAGAGCATAAAAAGTATTTTTAAGGAAAACTGTTGTAAATAGATCACTCATTGTTACTTTATTGCATGAATAGGATGAAAACAGATATGTGGCAGCAATAACATATAATGTTGTGCAAATTATGCAACAACAAATACATTTTCAATTGTATGACTAATGGAGTTTTTACACAAAATGACAGCTAAGGTAAAATTAACCTCATGAATGCATGCACTTAGTCATTTATTTTACATCTACGTTTCAAATATTAATGGTATACATATTCCATATACTACTGAACATTTGTTTTTACACGAGTACTGTAAAATAAACCTCATATTTAGATTACTTTAGTGGTAAAATAACATCGATAAAAACCTT
>PNEQ01030219.1:0-30031 GCA_003012365.1 Medauroidea extradentata | reverse complement strand
TAGTTTTCCCGTAATGTCACTTCAAAGTCAAAATTTGCATATTTTTACTTCATACAAAACTTGAAAACCAGTAAATATAATGAAATGGAAAAAATCTCATCAAAACTACACGTCACCGTCTACGGCTTGAAGCATATACAAACACATTATAAAATATTTCTGTGTTTAAAATTAATTTCTAAAAGTACAAAAAAAATTTGAAATTTTGAAATTTTTTATTTAACATAAACATTTTTTGTAACGGGTTTTAAATGCTACAGGCCATAGACAGTAACGCGTAGTTTTGATATGATTTTTTTCATTTCTTTATGTTAACTGGTTTTCAAGTTTTGTATGAAGTAAAAATACGCAAATTTTGTCTTCGAAGTGCCATTACGGGAAAACTAGATGAGCTAATTTTTTTCCGTTAGAGGTATATGTACTCTCAAGTAATGTGTACAAAACTAACACTATTTCATACAAATATAAAATTATGTTTTTTCCCCACTTGAGCAACCTTAATAGGTTATTAAATGTCTCAAGTAAACCTTTAATCAACGTGATAGTGTTAGTTTTGTAGATATTACTTCATATGGAAATCTTTTTACTCCAATTATTTTCATGAAAGATGATATCAAAGTAAAATTTACCCGTTACAGGGACGTAAAGATAATTACAACCAACCGCCTTAGTGAAATTAAATCATTCACAGTGAAATTACGTTCCGTGATCTACTGAAAGGAATGTAAAAAACACAGAACGGAATATTTGTGTACGTATAATGAAAATTTCTGAAATTCGTAAAATTTTCTTTGAATACAGATATATAAATAAAAAATGAAAAACTCTTCACATTTTCTTACACATTTCTTGTAGTAGCCCACGTAATAGAGTTCCAGTGTTAATTCTTTCTTTTTTCAGTTGGTTTTCGTAATTTTTACGTCCCCGTGATCTACATTTTGACTTTGCCACTCCGTTCTACAAAACCTATAATAGCAAAATTTTACGAGTAATGTCTACAAAACAAACTCTATATCAGACAAATATAACATAATGAATATCTTACTAGCAATAAACTATGAGCGATACTACAAATAATCTATTTTACTTTGCTGTATGATAAGAACTAATTAAATTAAAAAAAAAAAAAAAACATGCCAATAAATATCAGCATTTGAACTATGGAAAAAGTGTTAAGTAAGCGTAGTCGCGACAAACTTTTAAGATAAATAAATTAAATACACATTTTACGTTATTTTAATGACAGTAATAAACAGCAAAACAACACACACCCCGTCGGTGCAATATAGAATAGTAAATATTTTTCTTAACTAGGCCGACCAGAAGAAAATATAAAAAGCACGATGTCATTGTAACGAACATTATTTTAAAAGTCTTCAAGAATTTTTTTATTAGAGACAACTGCAAATTCATACCCACAAAATAAGAAGGCATATTATATAGAGGTAACGCAAGCTCGTAAATACGAATTGCTTGCGAGCTATAACCTCTTTCCTTCGTTGTCGTGCTTTGCGGTTGTAATAGACCTGCTATAAACGTGGAGGCCTCTTATTAGGCTAACCTCTGCGAAGTCACCGCCTTCATTTCTGAATCATGTTCTGTGAGTTATTTCTCGCAATCAAATCGCAATTGGCTGGGGCTCTGAGTTATAGAAAAACGGTATTATTGATTGGATGAATAGGAATCGTCTTGTGATTGAGGCGTTTGAGATCCACGAAGCACGTCGAGATATACTGCAGACGTTTGTCTATACTCCTCGAAAACTAAATAACCGTTAAATTTCAGAGAAATTATTGTACAAAGAGGAGTCTAAGGTTTCTCTCGTGAAATATCAACAAAGAGCTGTTTCATATAAATAATTCTCAGGGTGCGTTACTTGAAAATTCAGGTGTTTCTTAAGAGTGCGTGGTAGATAAATAAACGCTGAAAACATCAACTGATTTCTACGCTTTTTTTTTAAACTAATACCGATAAAATACTCAATGACAATCCCAGATAATGGTATTTGCCAACTTTATGAATAAATATTTATCCAGAATTACTAATTCGGTACGCGCGATCTCTTGCGCCGCAGTTAAATGCACGAGGTTCTCGGCGTCAGAGATTGTGCCTCAGAAGTTCGTAACACTGGAAACAATTTTGTTTAAAACGTTGGTTAAAACTATTGTCTAGGATTGTTATTGTTTAACTTCCGTAAATTGGCTTCAAGAAACCTAAAGCTATACAGTAATGTTTTTAGCGTTGGATTATGTACCACGTCCTCTTAAGATGACATACAGCATCTTACTACAGTATGGTATTCCACCATTTTTGCCGTCATGTGTTACGCCCTGTAGAATTCGAAAGGTGTATAATTTGAGACGTATACGCATTTTCTTACGAAACGTGAAACACCAGCTTGTGACATTCCTGTCTACCTGATTGCACGTCTCATATTTTTGTGGGCTGCGTACGAACAAGTTCCTGTCAGCCTCCTCTTATTACGGTTTACCGGGTCTTTTAGAAACGCAGATATACAGGCATATTAAAGTCATTGCACCACTTCTGTAGGAAGCTCGTCTTTCTGAGAAAGTGTTTACGAAAGTCACGTTTTACTGTCGTTATGGACTTCCCTTGGAGCTTACAACTACAGTGACACGTCTAAGACTATGTAATTTCAACAAATTTATAACTCAATAAATGGACGAGACTAGGCCTTACCTTGTTAGTATTTGATTTCTGTTTTCAGCGATAGTGAAAACAACGTGTTTAACTGCAATAAGCACGGCAATGGGAAAATTAAGTACAAATAGTTATACGTAATTAGTTTACAAATAATAAAGTTTATATATGAATACAGTTATAGGTGATTCAGGATAATGTGAGCACTTTTGAAACTCCGGTTACTTTTTCCCATTGGGATATTTTATGGTTTCATGCCACTTTTTAACATAAACAAAACAAGCTAAGTTACAATCGAAGTGTCAGATTCAATCTTACTCAAATGTTAATGTCTGAATCTACTGTATATAAAATTTTTCATTATTAATCTACTGTAGATAATGCGGTTTTCAAAAGTGATCACTTTATTGCGAAACACCTATAGTATACCAGATGTTACGATGAGTACAAATGACAATACTCGTAACGATATTTCTACGTCTCTTGATGGCACTCTTTATAAACACGTAGAAACATATTTTCACAAAATTTATTTAATTTTTACTACGAAGAACAGTGCTTTGTCACGTCGTTAAATTGCTTTGCTACGCATGCATACACTAAAGCATCTGCAGTCGGTATCACTATTCCGAAGGTTCAAAAATTCGCCACCAGATGTCAGCCACTGTTTTCGACTTACAACATTTATGATAAAATGTACACTGCATCTGTAAATGTGATCTAGACATTTATATCCCACGTGCAGTAAGTACGTGTAGGTAATTGGTCACCGTTTTTGTCGAACTTGCTCAAGTGTGTTGTGAAAGTAATGCAATTTGGTTTTCATGTAATATTTAGGACGTAGGAAGCTGGAAATAAAACCAACTAAAGACTTTGCGTGATAATAGCAGATCATTTACGCAGAGGGTTTTGATTTTTGTGCTAATTCTCTTTTGGTAAAGCTAAATGTTCTGAAAGTTAATTGACAAGCTAGAAAAAAAATTGATAAACAATTTTTGTGACTGGTGTTTTGTCACAGTTTCACTCAAATTCACCGTTTACGTAGCAAGTACAGTAATAAAACGTGCTATGTTATTTTATAATTCGTTCACAAATAAATATTGTTTCCAGTGAATTTGACTTAGTAACGAGAATGTAAACAGTTACAAACCCACGGAAATCTTAGCGGCGGCGTCCCATTGTTTCTAAGACACCAAACCAAGCAATAGTAGGATATGTATTACTTTTAAGCCTTACACTGAAAGTAGCTGAAAATATGAAGTTAATTGTGACGGCTATAATGCAAATGTTTGGCGTCTTACTGTATTGGAGTAAAGTAACGAATAATTATATTGGAAACCATTGCATATTTTACATAACCTCATTTTTAAAGCAAGCCTATCAATATTCCTCGATTGATACGCTATTAACATACAAAATACCGTCTTATTTTCAAAATGTTAACCTCCATATACTATCGAAAGTGTCTTTGTCACGCTTCGACATAAGTGCTTGAAGTAAATTGTAAATTAGCGCGTGTTTTGTAATATGTACCAACAACCATGTTTATTACATTAATACTTAGTATCCTAACGTCACGACTCAAGTTATAAAACGAAGCAACTTATCACTACGTTCGTAAATGAAGTATCAATACGTATATCTTTTATAAAGACACTTCTACTTCCCTACTGCTGTTTGTGTTTGTTTTCTTCAGATCAGTGACAATTACTAATTACTCAAGTTGCGTTTGGTAAACTGGTCTTTTTTTTAATAATATTCCTTTAATTACTTTGCGGCTGTACTCTATTGTTCTTGTAGTTCTAATGAAGTTTCAGGCTGAAACATTTTAATTCATTTTAATTTACGTTATCATTAAAACTTCAGCGTCAACAATCACACTGTGACGACACTACGAAAAGTAGTTTACCTCGGTTCTGGGTTTAACTGTATTTGTTTCTTAAAATATTACTGAATATTTATTCAGTTAACTATGTTAACTAATAAAATCGTCAAAATTTTCTCGTACAGTCGCACGCAATTGATATGATGTAGGCATAAGTTCATTTTTAAAGAAATTTAGATAGAAGTCGGCATTAATTTCTAGAGGTGATTTTGGGATTGTCCTCTTTGCTTTAATATAAAAAATAACCTTCAGTAAATGTTCCGTCAAACAACTATGACAAAAGATAGATGTACTTAAAAAAGTTATTCAATACAAAAAAAATTAGCTAACCTCAAAGAAAGTGGTGTGTTTTGATTCATAATTTAAGTATGATGAATTTCACAACCATGTATTCTTTTTTTCGCCATCTTGTATTTGATTGAAATACTTTTTTTATTGCTATGCCGTTACTTTTAGAGGCGTGTTAAACAAATTTACAGAAGGGAACATAAGATCTGCAGTGATGCATGAAAAGACAATCACTTGGGCAGTCTTTCAATTTTTGCAGCTGACACAAAAAAAATTAACATGAGAAATGTGCAGCCTCATGATATTCTTGTTGGGAATTTGCCCGACTTCTAATGACCTGTGTTCTTTGAAACAAAGTAGGTCCGTACTTTTGGCCATGGTTTCCCCTTGGAAAATGTCCAGTTAATTTATCATTTTCAACTGAATTTAGCTTACTTGCATCTCATGTTTCGGATCCTTGGTATCTCAGGACTTTATTTTTCTGTGAAGGGTAGATATGGGTTTCAGATCAGCAAGTAATTTCATACATATTTTCTATATTCATTGTTTGTTTATCTCTGTAACCTCTGCATCTCCGATCCCCGCATATGTTGGCTAACATACACAAAATACAAGATAGTTTATGTTCGTTAAACTTTTTTAAACACCGTTTTTGTTTTCAAACAAAATGGTTATGACACTGGCGTCGAACAGTATCAGCCGTTTTCGTGCACAGACAACGGTAAGGTAGGGAATATCACAACAATTACCACACACACGTAGACCCTCAGCTACACTCAGTGCTCGCCAGTGCAGATGGTGTACAGAAGGTGTTAAATGCAGTAACTCCTGCAGACTCTTTAGTAGAAGTGAACATTTCTGAAGCGCTAGTTGTTTTTTTCATATCTGACAGTTTGTTTTGTTCCGTCACTTAGTTATCAATGTAACAATTGCAGTGCATGTAACAACCACAGATTTCTCGGAACTCAAAAGTTAAGAAAATCTGAGGCCATAATAATACGGTCTTCAAAGTTGCTCACTTTTTATCGTGAACAGTCACATATTTTGGACAAGCCACTGAATCACTTATTACTAAATTCAGTCAGCACAGGTGACCTTCCTCCCACCCACCTAAAAATGTTCTTCTATACAACATTTATTGGCTAAATTCGTCACAATTAAAATTAGTTTATTTCCACTTTTTTCAGTTCGGAGTGGTAACTGACTCTTTTGTAATACGTATATGCCTACAATTACCGTGTCACTTTGTCGATGAGTTGATGCCTGTATTTTAAGTTGTATGCCAACTGTAACCGTCATATGTAAACCAAAGTATTTAATTTCTGCACAAATAGTTGGAACAGTCTTTAAAAATGTTGCATTAAACGTAAACCAGGATGATAAGGGCAGTCAGTTTTTATTTGTATATCTTTTTCAACGGTCTGTAAGCTGTATGCTATTGGGCCTTTCCCCGAATCTGGCTTTAAACTAATGAGCTTGACTTGTTTGAATGTTGTAAACTCACTGTGGCACGTAAAATTACAGTTGCCTGCTACAAACTACTAACAGGGTTATCTTGCCAGAAATGGTCGCCGACATCGTGACAGATAATGATCGGTAATTGTCGCCGGGTAATTAATAATGCTGCCAACGTAAGAGCGGTAGCGAGCGCAAGAATAGGGATTTATATGTTAAATGATATTAGGTTGAGCTCAGTCATTTAAAATAAATTTGCTTTCGAACGAAACTAATTTTCTGCTTCCAGAAGAAGAGAGTATTGTAACAGAGATAACGTGTAGGACAAAGTGTTTGCGATAAGATTTTTTATGACAAAAATACATATTTGTTCATAGTTTACAGGGTATTTTAAAAGCCGTCATAAAAGAACCTCTAGCAATGTGGGCATTGCCGAGATGAAAATAAAAAGTCAGTGCTGGTATATATGCAGTTCGACAAGTACTCAGCACTACTGGATATAATTAACATGTGTACCGGTATCATTTTACTAACTCACGCCAGGGTGCAAAAACATGATACATTTGCAAGAAAGTATCATAAAAAGACTAGAATGTGTGCTGTAATCACAAATTTTACATTTTCGTTCTCAAAATTATATAAAAGTCAAAAAAGTAAACATTTAAGACTATACATAATTGAAAACTTTAACATTTGACTTTACGCTTCCATTACTTTAAGTATTTCGCCAATACAAATACAAACGAAAAGTTAAAGGAACGACAATTGAAAAATAATCGGGAATCTTTTCTGTAAAAATTCATTTAATTTTGCAATGCGAGCTATTCCAAAAATAAGGCCAATTATTTAAATTCTTTCCATATTTTGTAATATTTTGCACAAAAAACAGCAATGCTATTTATTGACAAACCTTACAGTTCATTTACGAATATTTCTTGAACGCTATTTACAAGGTTTTCCGAGTGCATTAAGGCACGCCTATTTTTTGGGAGGGGGGGGGGAAATCCCAGTACTGCAAAGTAGAACGATACTTATAAATAAACATTTTTCATTATAACATGCGTATCAACTGGTTCTCTGAAAACGGCCATCTCGACTTTGACTTAATGTTTTCAGTTTATTGGAAACGTCTTGATCGCCAGCCACCTATAGGTCGTTCGGGATAAAGTGAACACTAATAATTTAACCTTAGAAAAATATCACTAGCCGTTACTGTACATAATTCAATATTAACTTTGATTGCCATACTGCTTGTATGGTTGGCAACGAAATCACGCAGTATAGTTTCGTCTATTTTCCTATTTAAATAAAACTATACTGAAACAAAATGAACCGAAATCGACATACTTGTATTTTATATCATTAATAAACTTTATTTTATCAAACTATGTAGGTTCTTACCGACTGCACAATTTATTTTAAACGCGCAAGCATAAAGTGCTATGTCCAGAGAGAGTAGACATTTCCCGTCGTTTGCCGTTATACGCGAAAAGATACAAATTGGTTGAAACTAGAACGTCAGCAGGGCTTTCTTGAGTGCACACATTATCCCGAATCGCCTACACACTGCTTCGCGGGATAGCCGCAGGTAGACGGAGGTGTCAGGTTCAGGTATACGGCGCAGGTATGTTACGGAGAAGGCCAATAATAAAGGAATGGGACAAGAGGGCGCGGTATGCTTGCTGCCCGACATTTTGCGAAGGCAGACCGGTTTACGTTGCCCTTGCTGCTCCCCTGACATACACGCGCGAGAACAGGCTACTTATAAAAGAAACTTGCTCTCGTTATTTTTTACACCGCAATGCGCTTATCCGCTTGACTACCTTGATAACGGGACTGGAGCGGCTGCATGCGGCAGGACAAATAGAAGTTCCAGGCGGATGTAAGGAACGGAACTTTTCCACTGCAGGAGAGGTTAACAACACTTATGTTTTCACTTGTCTCTTGAAAACGTCAAATACGACTGAGGCTCATGCACATGCATGGTAACAGGCGAAAATTGCCCGTACACAGTCTCAACAAATACATTAAAAATAATTTTTTCTGACCAGTGAAAAAATATTAGAACGGCCAGCACGGAAAACTTGGCATAAGATGCTCAAAGATAACCGTATTTAACGCCACGCCAAGCAAGTTACGCCAGCTAAATCGTGCCAATTATCAGACATTTCTGATTTAGAACTTTAATACTTAGACTCAAAATTATGTTGTAAACTCAGGCTAGATTTGTCAGTAGGACAAGGGGGCTGCGGTGGCCGAATGGCCAGACCATTCGCCTCCCTCCAAGGCGATCCGGGTTCAATTCCCGTCGGTGTCGGTCCCCGGACTTTCGCATGTGAGAATTGTGCCGAATAATGCCGTTGGTCAGCGGTTTTTTTTTTCGGAGATCTCCCGTTTCCTCCACCCCTTCATTTCAGCGCTGCCCCATACCCACCTCATGTCACCCCTCACCAGCGCTGAAGACCTCGATGTTGAGCGCTGGCCAAAATCTCTGTCACTCACTCAGTAGGATAACACAACCGCACTTAAAGTTTGCAAGAAAGTTCAATCAGTAGTTGGAATTATATTCGTACAAGGTCACGCACTATATATAACTATACGGATGGTGCGACGGAGAGTTAAAGAATTCCTTGCAAGATTTTGTATTACTGCGTTTTAAAAATGCGTTTTGAAGGTGGCAGTCCGACTACAAAAGAACAACACGACCACAAAACAACGTGCCACAAAAAGTATTGATACGTAGGTTGTAGGGATTAGCGTGTTGTCGAGCTAGGGCGTTAAAATGCCACCATTGGCTCAAACAGAACGTTGGGGTGAGAACAGGCCACTTTCCGTAGTTAAGAACTATCGCAGCATTCGCTTGAAGTGATTTCGGGAAAAACGTAAAAATAGGTATTATAAAAATTACAACTATGAGTTGTTATGGTAATGAGTTGCACTTCGAACTCAGAATTTGTTTTCAAGTACTGGTTTACGAAGTGTCCTCTGAGTGTTGTCAAGATCAGTTATTGTATCAAAATGTCTACACTGAATATTAACGAACGTGCAGTACTGTACGTCATGGGCGTACCTAGGGATAGTTTCGAAGGGAGTTTTCAACTCTCATCTTGCATAATTGTTTTATTAATATCTGTGTTTAACGTCCCTGAATGCCATGATGCAGAAACTGATATTTCAGAGGGTGTTTAAACCACAAAAACCACCCCATTTAGTATACTCTTATACTGTACATCTTGATCTTCGTTATTACATCGTACAATGATAACGCCTCGGGTGCCTATTTATACTATCTTAGTAAGTTTAGTTTTTAAATCTTGAAACAGAGCAGATATTTCAAAACCGTTACGTGGAAATGTTGGAAATTGTTTGTGCTGTATAGTCTAAATCTTTTTCAAATATAAGTTGTTATAATTTTGGTTAATTATTGGCTTTAAGACAGTTTAATTAAGTCGATAACTAGCCAAAATCATTCAAACACGTGTTTTGACAACAAAGTAGACTACACAGTACAAACTATTTCCAAAATTTCTATGTAACAGTTTTGCGCTATCTGCTCCCTTTCAAGGTTTAAGAAATTAAACTCGCAATACCAGCATAAATATGAACCCGGGGCCATAAAACCCCACACAAGCGCGTTGATGTAGAAAATACCATGTCATTGCTGGCAGAAGCGGTGAGACGTAAGTGTGATGGACGTCCTTGATACGCCTGAGCTTCTAGGCATCCAGCAAAACCTCCAGGCAGACGGACGCCCTTGACAGTCTAGATATTCAGTAGAAACTAATTCACGAAAAACAGGTAAATACATCCTCCTGACCAGCCTTGGGGAATGAAGGACGAGGGAACTGGGCAATTATTTAAAGGAAGAGCACATCATTACTAATTAATTGCAATCTACTCATTTTAACGTTTAAAAAATAGAATTTCTAAAAATATTGCACACATTGCAACACTATCAACTATCGCAGCACAAATTTTTAAAATGCCTAATATACACTGAAATCAGTGTTGGGCTTGATTACACGAAATGTCATAAATATCGAACTCTAGTAAAACCGCACAAAACCACAGGCTCTAAAATTTCAAGACATCGGTTTCTGGTTTGGTTGCTGTTTATTTTAGTATTTTTTTTTCCGTTAGGCTTATTCGGGATGAGGTAAGGAATGAAAAACCAAACACATTAGACTCATAGTAAAACATACCTTTCCTGGTTACCGAACCCATAGTACGTTGCTCAGTAAGTTGACATCCAACTACGCCACAAAGACAAAATGTTGTTTAAAAAACTAGGAAAAGTCGTACAAAATGTGCATATATTTAAAATTGATACAAAAACACCACTTTGTGTCTACATATTGTTTGCAATTGTTTTTTCCGGATTGTTTATACATTTTTCGACTTTTTTGTGTTGTAAAATATTGATTAAAGAGTATCAATTACTATAACGAATTTAACTGTCAGAAACATTTTATTAAGTAAAGTAACTATGTAAAATAAAATTTTTAAGAACACTATGTAGGTGCTAATTTAAATTGACCAGCAGTTCACTATGTTCGGGTGTACGCAGTTATTAAAACAAAGTAAGCACTACGAAGCAAAGCTACGCCCACAAATCATAAATATAAATCACGGAGAACTGTAACATTACATGTAAATAAATTTGTGCATATTAAACACTCGACATATTTCAGTAAAATTATTGCCTTACTTAGTGTTTCGCTACAAACACGAAATTTCTGAAATGAATTAAAATAGCAATGACTGTGTTACAACATGGAAATATCTATTTTAAAAAAAGAGTAATGGTCACTGGTAGACTTCTTTTTAAATATAACTACATGCGGTCTTACAATAGTATAAACACTTCTGTATTCTTCCCAGCTACATACAAACAGTGAAAGAAAAGGTAGAAATTATAATAAAATAATTAAATTACTCCGCACGAAATTTAGCATAAGATGCCACAGGAAAAAAACTATTACAGGAACTATTATAACAGATACATTTGTTAGCACTGCAATACAGCGTATTTATAATATTACAGTAAGGTTTACTCTTCCCTTATTTTCCAGTAACATTCGTAGAGGAGATTAGTGTTTGTAAATTATATCAGGAACAGACGATCGACTTGTTTCACTTGGCTGTTGGAGGCATGTAATCCCACACAGCTCATCCTAGTTTTGTATCGAGGCCATATTGGTCAGCATTTGTAGTGTTAAGCTAAGTCCAAGATACCGTTTCAGTCGCCTCGTTAGTAATTTGGATGCTGAAACAGTAATCTCATAAAATTTTTCAAACTTCACAATCAGGTGGGGTACAGTAATAATTTTCCTGTGATGGGATCCTGGGGGAGTTGGGGGGACGGTTGCCAGCCTCAAATGTACACCACACGGCGTACGTGAATATATTTCAATCCACAGCAAGGGTTCCGTGATATCATTAAAATAATATATAAATATGATCACATAACAAGTGCAATCTGAAAAGCTATTATATAAAAAGAGAGAATTTTGATGTCTGCCTAACGTGTTGGGCTACAGAAAATATAATTTCAGAACGGCTTCTTCCGCGTCCATTCTTCTGTCCGCCTCTTTGTAACAGGAGCGCGAAATTGAACTTCTTCCACTATCCGCAGCTCTTGTCGTTTCTTTGTTTTCTTCCCCAACTACGTGCTGTTGTGCTCTGGCTCTTTTTTGCCCTTCCTTCGGCAGCTTCTTGCACAATTCTGTGAAGGCCGTTCACCTCGGACACACAGTTCCTAGAGCGCGGCCTGCTGCACCTCGTATTCGCGGAGCCAGGAGTCTGTAAACAGCCAGTCATCCGCCCCCCGCCGCGCCGTCCAGCGCTCTGCAACCTGCTACAGCTTCCTTTCAGCCAGGATGATTCGTGGCTTTGAGGCCCGGCTGAAGTCCTTTCAGGAATTTCCGTCCGCCTCCGTCCCTAGCCCAACCATCCCGCGTCCGAGGAGTCGGTTTATTCACGTTTTCCGCATTCAGCAACCTCGTTAACTCACCTATTCTCATTTCGGCCTCCCACGGCGACGACTCAGGTTCGATTACGAATTTGTCGCTCGTGAGAAGCATGGCGGACATTTACGACAGCCGATGTATTTTTCTTTATAACGTGTCCCACATCACTGAATTCAGCCACTTCTCCAAATTCAACACGTTCCATCTCATGCTGAGAATGTCCTAAAGGTCTGCCTTTGAGGTATAACAGATAGTTCCTCTTGGCCCCAGCCTCCTCTCAGCCCATCAATGTACTGCATAAATGGCCTAATATTCAAGAACAACATGATGATCGTCCTAAATTATCAACTACATGCTTTGAAATGAGCTGTTAGGATATTCGTATAGGCTATTATGTGTCAGTTGGTTTTCTAGTTGTCAGTTGTTTTGAACAGGTTAACTTCGTTAGCCAATTTCTATAGTACAAAATTTTCTACAGGCATAATTAAACCGTTATGTTAGCAGCTCAACATTATATTTCGTGTGATCACCGTATACACTAAAAAAAATTATATTGCCACGTGATCTAACGTGCTAACATTAGGAAATCAATGTATTATGCAATATACCCGGTCTGGCCAGGAATTCGGGTTTCCTTGATTTTCCAAAAACAATCCACGTTAATGTTGAGATGGTTTCGTATAACATGCCATGGTCGACTATATTCCCAATCTTAGTCACCCGAGCCACCGTTTGTATCGCTAATGATCTTACTGCTGACGTGATGGTGGGTAGGTATGAGGGCTTTACGTCTCATCGACAGCGAGGTCAGTAGAGACGGTGACACACAGCTTGATTCAATTACAGGAGTTGGGAGAGGAGTCGGCCATGGCCTTTTCTTAAGGAACCATCCCAGAATTCTCCTGAAGCGATATCGAGAAACCATGGAAATCTTTTTATTCTTTCTTACTCCAGGATTCTAGGGTAGGCAGCGCCTTGAAGTCGTCCTGCCTCAGACTGTAAAGGATATATTCAGTTTTAGCGAAGTTCTCAGCCACGTAATATGTAAGATCCACGAGGTATAAAAAGTAAATTCAGAAGACGCACGGACCGAGCCAAATCGCTATTCGTATGTTGATTCCATGTATACAGGGTGGTATCCGTAGAAGAAAAGAGACACTAATTTTATAACAACAATGAATTAAACGAGGGGGGTAACCTAAGGAAGACCACCGAACATCGACAAGTCTGCAGTGTTGCCAACATAAAAAAATACGGATCCGGATACATCAGGTACCGGACGTCAATCGGAGCGGTAAGATGACCGATGTTCTAGCGACCAGAACATCGGGACAAAAACATAGATTCTTCCGTGCAGGATGCATCCATCTGGATCTTCCCCTCGACCTCGAAACTTGGTGAGTGGCCAGGAACCTCAGCCTCTCATTCTTCTTTCTGTCAATTTTGTACTTTTCCTCCAAAATATAAACGTTAACGTTGCAATAACTTTGGGGACTGTGGTCTGTTCACAGTACAGTAATAATTGTTTAGGCCCTGCTTAATTTGAATTTTCAAAACGTTCCCCCATTGCGTGTTCATATAATCATTGCCATGTTACTGAGAAACACTACTCACATTTTCCACGAGCTTCCAAATCCCTCCACTACAACTTTTTGCTGTTATGGAAGTGGAGGATGGAGGACAGTCAGATGGGAAAGTTAGGTAGTCGGATTTAACGTCTCGTCTACAGTGAGATCATTAGAGAAGGAATCAGTGGTCCCGAGTCCGACATACTATGAACGGGAGAGGAAACGGCCATCGCCTTTGGTTAGGAACCAATCCGGATTTCGGGAAACTATGGAAAATGAGGATGGCCGAGGAGCGGGAATTGAATCCGGGTCCTTCTGCATGCGAATACGTGTTACCGTTGCTGGCCGATGGACAAGATGGCCGCTGTTGTTTCACACAGTGTGTTCCCGTGTGAGCACCAGATCGCGTGTTGGCAGTCACCTTGCCAGAGGCGAGCAGGGTGGCAGACGACCAGCCCCGCCGGCACAGTGGCACACTAGGGGGAGTGTTACGTCATCTGCCGTCCACACCCCCGGGGCGTCCAGAGGCTTAGCTGGTGCCGCTCCAGGTGCCCCAGTTCCCGGGTCGCCGCCCCTCCCGCAGAGCCGTTGACCCTGGGCCGGCGAGGATTCCAGCGGTGACCTCACTCTCCGCGCCGCCGCCGAGAAACGGGAAACGACGTGCCTCGCAGGGCACGTCTCGATCATGCCGTCAAGGAAACGTGCACTGCGTGCGTGTTTTAATTATTCACTCCGCTTTCTTCATCGCGAACAAAGCTGCCCGAGGAGTTGAGTAACGCATTCTAATTTAACTGTGGGGTTATTTATTTCTTGGTCGGTTTTTCCTCACAAGATAGCGATGACGGCGTGATAGTTGCACCCATGCCAGAACGTTTGAAAACATTCCCCTCCCTCATCACTCGCCGACACCTTACAATGAAAATTAAGTTCGACAGTCAATATAATTCTCGGATAAAATTCACGTCTAAAGAAAGGCTTTAATTTGCTAGCTCCAATACCTATCTATAGGGCGGTTTAAATCTAGTTTTGGTCTTTCGTAACAGGCATTGCGGCAATAAGGATTAAAAATCAGGTCCTTTTACGAAGTCAAAAGTTCAGAATACATACATGTATAATCTATCCACATTAAAAATGCAGGGTCGAAAGGGTTGTGAATAGTGTTTTTCTGTCGAGATATATACTGGAGCATACTGAGGTGCTCACAGGAATGATATTTTCAGGGAATTCGTTACTCCTCTGTAAAAATTCGGTAAGTATGAAATACTTTGCTTTCGATCGCAACATCACCATCCTGTTTTCTTGAAAACAGTGGAAATTAATGTAATTTAGAGCACTCGAGTAAGTCAATGAAATCCACAACTCTCTTCAAACCTCAAACTTTCAAAAATTACTCTTTCTGTCATTTTTTGTTTTAAAAATGAAACGAAAATCGACGTTGGTAATGTCATTTATGGTCACGAATAAACAAAATATCATTCACTGAAGCAGGGTCATGTATATAAATAAGGTTATCTGGCATGAAATTGCCCAATTTGCATTGCAGTGTCAAAATATTCTCAGTTAGTGCCAGTTTTTTTAATATATGAATAACGTCTTGCACACATTTTCAAAAGCTAGTACAACGTAAAATTAACGCACTTAATCATGATTTATCCTGTATGATTAGGCCGCGGACACTGGATACAGAACTACTTCACTTAAACATGTTTTATGGATCGGTTACACGAACTGCGAATGACTTCAGATTACAGTCTCTTCTCGTTCAAAGTAAACAGGTTTCACATGTAGTTTCGAACGATATATGTTCAATGATTCTCTCCTATTGGCTTCTTGGATTAATGGCCTGCGTAACAAAAAATGGCTCCTTTTTGGTCCGACAATTTGCACTCGTTAAATTATATTTAAAAATATTTATATCCACTTTACACACACAGCAGCAATTCAGTGGGACGCAATATAATAATTAAAAAGTTTCGAATGCTGAGTGTAGATGTGATTATAATTAAATATGGTACATTAAAGTTACAAGTTTGTTGAGGTTAGAAAGTTCATTGAGTTTATTCTGTTTATTCGTGTAACCTGGTAAACATGTTTAGCTTTAAGAGGGTGTGGTAATATATAATTCAACGCTAAAAGCATTAATCTATAACTGTAGGTTTCTTGAAGCCAATTTGCGAAAGTTAAACATTAACAAACCTAGACAATAGTTTCAGCCAACGATTTAAACAAAATTGATTCCAGTGTTACGAACTTTTGAGGCACAATATCTGACGCCGGAACCTCGTGCATTTAAATGCGGCGCAAGAGATCACGTGTAACGAATTATTAGTTCTGGATAAATATTTACTCATAAAGTTGGCAAATACCATTATATAGGATTGTCATTGAGTATTTTATACATATTGGCTACGAAAAAAGCGTAGACAATTGATGTTTTCAGCGTTTATTTATCTACAACTTTCTCTTAAACACGATCAAACGTGGCTGTCGAATGTATTTAACTAAACAAGTTTAAGACCTTTAGTGTAACCTTTGGTCTAAGTGAAGTCAGCTTGGTGTGTCACTAAAAAGCTCAAACTACGATTATATTGAGAGTGGGCAGAGGTTGGGAAATTGTCGAGAGAAAGCGTATCAAGGATATGGAGTCTGGGACAATGCAGTCGACTTTGGAAGTAGTAGCTACAGCACATTAAGTTGAGAGAACACATACTTTCCTTTTGTCTTTGTGTGCATGTATACTTCACTGGAGTTTTAGCAGCACTTAAACTCGAGTGTTTTAGTCCGAGAGCACAGGAGAATATCATAAAAAATTTTAATTAACTTGACTATTTTTCAAGGTTAAATGGTTAACAATTTAAAATTTACCGATATTATATTTTATTAAGCAAGTATTTACGTAATATGCTACACGTGTACGCATACACATACACGATTTATGCGACGACCGAAGATTAGCGAATTGTATCCAGTTTATGTTTACATTTTTTTTCTGAATATTCCACGCATTAGTTAACATAATGTAAATTGAAAGCTCCGACGAAATACTGGTTTAAAATGTCGCCAGTGGAACACAAAATATGACCTGATCCCTCCCTTCTCATTCACTTCTTTCTACTTGCCAGTTCGTATGCTGTTTCTCGTAAAGTTTCAGAAGTATGAAGAATTTCTTTGACTGCACAAAAAGGGCGCACAATAGAAGGCAAGAGCGATATTTTTTGTGGCATGCTGTAACGAATTTATCGAATCTCCTACTGTTGCTTACGCAGTTTCTTCATTTAATACCATGGCATCAAGTTTCGAAAACTCTTTACTCATTTCACTATTTTTTGTGTAAATCGTACTCATATACGCTGAGCACAAAAACTAACCGTCGATGCTTTTTGTTCATTGGCAAATCGAACGACACGGAGAAGTCAAGCCACAGTACATTATGTTTGAATGGACAGGTCTCGCCTACAAAGATAAAAACTAATTTTTATAAATAGTAAATTTTGTTTCGAGATAATTATGTGTGATGTTTCCATAACCCTATTTTGCATCTCGCAAATATTTGTGAACAAATACTTGTGAACCTGCAGACGTTCATTACGAGACGTGAGGTAACTTCAAAACTACGAGTTATATTGTATAAAGTAGCAGAAAACCTATTCATATCTTAAATTTTACTTGTAGGTACTTTCGTTCTCTTCATAAAAACTGCTAGAAAGAGGTGAACAGTTTGGAATTCTGAAATATTTTTCATTAAAATGTAACATGGCGTTTAGGTAGGTAAATAAATAAACTTTGTGGGATGTATATAAGACTGCAAAGAAACTTTGGAAAATACGCGACACGAATTGATAGCATTTAACAATATTCAGCCAATGCGGACACTTTGATGAAATGTAAGTCAATATTTTTGGTTCCAATAAGATCATTAGCTGCCCATTACAATGTAAGTACCTACAGTAAATTTTGTCTTGCGTTGACAACGAGGCCGCCTGCCTAAACCGCCGAGTGGTCTGCAGAGCTTCGGCCGACACGCGTTTATTCTAAAACTACTCATCGTAAGTGTGAGTGATGTCTGCTTAGGAATAACATTCAAAGAAAGTTACATGTATGCATACCCATTTATTTCTAAAGCTTATTTTCTCGCTGCCAAGTTTTGCGGAAATTGACGATTTTGCGGATCAAAAAGGTATGAAAATCTTGGTGCGGAAACATTCAAAAAGTATAGGCGTGTACAATACACCTTTACATTTAATATTACTTATAAAATGCTAGGGTCAGCACTAATTGTCTTATAGGGGCGAGTTGTAGGCAAGAAGACTGCACGCTAGTTCAGTGACGTGTGTATAGCCTATAAGCTAGGGTGAGGCGTAATGCGCGTGCGGTGTCGCCCTTAGCATTTCCACACTTCCAGACGTCTAACGCGCAAAATACGTTCACCCAGGCGGCCACCTTAACAGGAAGAGCTCTCTGCTGTAACTATTGACGGGAGTTACACGGAACAGAGTATAGCGGATAAGGTACGGTAAGTGGTCTTTACGTCTGATCGACAGCGAGGTCATTTGAAACAACTTGGTACAATTAAAGGAGCTGGGAGAGGAGTCGATCATGATTTTTTTAGGGAACCATCCCAGCATTTGCCCAGAGCGATTTCGGGAAATCATGGAAAACCGAAATCAGGATGGCTGCAGCCGGGGGTCGAAACCGAATGCGAGTTCAACGTTAGCGTAGCGTCACCTCGCTCGGTAACAGAATATAGAAAGCGGCGCGCCTCACGACATGTGATGGAGAGGCGAGGTATGATATGAACGGGACGTCACGCTGCAGACGTCAGCTCACCGCACCGCAGGACATGGTCCAGCGGTCTTTCTTGCGGTCGGACGTGATCGCGCAGTCCATACTGCTGCATCTACACGCCGACATCGTCCACACTGCCGCTTGCCCGCCGGCAAGGTGAAACACGTCTCGGCCTTCTTGTGCCTCAGGTAGGGGTTTAACGACCCGGGAAAGTGGTCACTTCTCCGACCATAAGTCCGATCAAAATAAGCACGTCTTTCTTAAGCTACAAAAACAACGATATTTTTTATTATGCAGGAGCGATGGGTTAACGCTCTTTCGATACCTAGTTTACAGCCCATCACCGGACGTGATTGATTTCCGTACTCCGTACAAAGTTTGCGGTAAGGTTTCTTTTCCAGGTAAATTAGAAGGTCACTCTGGCGTACAGAGAGGCAATTTGTTCTAAGGTATGGAGGCAAGGCCGCCGATAAGGAAAAAAAAAAAAAAAAGAAAAGAAAAGTGGTGAGGAGAGAGGAGAGAAATGCACAAGTACCCGCCGACGTCGATCGGATTTTCCAAATTTTATTTGTGCTATGATGTATCTCAGTAAACACGGAGGACGTGTTTTTAATTAGTACAGTTAGACGCTGAGCAAAGTACATTGAAATGTAACTGAAAATGGTGAGGGGGTGTATTTAAGATGGTGAAGGTTTCCGAATCTATACTACTTGCATAGGTGAGGGGGAATCCTGTCGACGGCTATGGTCTCTGGAGAAGGCAGTAACCAACCATCTCGCATCCCTTCATGTGTTTTTAGATCATCGATTATGCCATAATTTTCTATTTGAACAGACAAATTAAAACACATTATTTTGTCCCAAAATATTGTTTATTTTCCTTTTAGCGATTATAAGAAAACATTGTCGTAAAAAATGTAACTTAGTAATAGTATGCTCTCAATACATATTTCGTGTGTTTTGGTTCAAAGTAGGCGTCATTTCAATGCGTGGTCGGTGGAGTAAGAGGAAAAAAGGAGGGGTGGGGGTTATGAAACACGATTGACTTGAGCTTTACGACTGACACTAAATCCACAAATTTATTTGTTACAGATTTTTTTTGTAATAGATGTACACAAGATACTTTCACTGAACACTCCAACGTAGTTACACGGTAACCTGTTCTTCACATAAGCGCAGATATTTTAATGGGTGATAAGGGAGGTCGAAGCTAGTGATTTTATATAATGTGCACGAGGAAGAAATGCATCCTTACGGTAAAAAAAAAAAAAAAACGAAAAAACTTGCAAAACAATAGAGAACAAAAAAGGGACGATAGTCTTCTAAGTACACCAGGAACTGTCCGACGTTTGGCTCAGAGGTCAGCGCTCCTGGTCGGTGTGCTAAGGCTCCCGGGTTCGATTCCCGGCCGGTTCAGGTTAATTTACAGTTACCTACCTGGGTTCAGGACTGGCAGTTATGTTGTCTCGTCATCCCCATCCTGTGGAAGGCAATAGCGAACCACCGCAGTATCACCTCGCCTATTCGCGCATTATGAGGTTTACGCCTGAGGTTTAAACCAGTCCCTGGGCAGAAAACACATCAGCATTACGGGAAAGATTCACTTCAATCTTGAAGTTGAAGATATACAGGAAACAAGCGCTATGTGGACGTAGTTATGCAAAAATAATCAACCTACAAAGTAATTTACTTCGAGATGCTAAATACCAAGTAGCAGGCCCTAACTATGTCCTTGGAGAACAAGCGTTAAGGGGACTCCCTTGTGCGCTTCAAATGCGTTGCAGCGAGTTACGGCTATTCTTAATTTTTTGACGAAACTAATTAACACCCATTATAATCGCATATCTACGAAAATAAGACACACTTCAAACTATGTCGCAATAGTTTTAAAAATTCAGCACGTGTATTAGAAACATAATTTTCGGGCCCCTCAAAATAGTCAAAAATGGGTTTTCCAGTATGCCATACCTGAAAAAATAACAACCGGATTCGAAAAACACAACTATAGAAACAAGCGTTAGACTTTGAACTACACTGTCCATAAATCAAATAATGTGGTCGCCGCTTAAAGTCCCATAGGAAAAATGATAATAGTAAAGCGCTGCACACCAGATAAGTGACTTGCACGGAGAGGCGATAATGCTTTATATACGTCGGTCAACGGCAACCTTACCGCCCCTGAGTCCAGAAAACAAAGTTTTAGATACACACGCAGAAAACTTTGACCTTGAATATCTCAGTTTCAGCGAACTGTAGAGTGGTTCCTTTTTGTTATGACTTCATCCATATAAAACTCCGTGGCAAAAACTTCCACGTCGATCGGCCGGAGAGCCTACACAGAATTCGACCGCACAGGTCTCCACGCAACGTGACCGAGAGCAGCGTTATTTTCAATGGTAGGTGCGCGATCATTGCTTATTTTCGTTCTCCGCTTGTAACACGAGCAGCCGTAAAGGCCGGTCAGCAGCTCGCCGCAAGATATACGACGCGAGGAAACGAACAGATGTGAACACCCCGCCCGCTTGTTAACATTCCGGAGACTCGCTGGAGCGGAAATGCGGCAGCCCTTCCTCAACTTGAAGGCTACTTTCAAGCCAAGGCCGTAACTGGCGCATGCTACATATCGCCAGCCTTTGTGAATCACTAAAAGTCTATTTTTAGAGCAAAATTCCGCATTGGCCATTACTTTGGCAAGAGTCTAAGGAGTGAACAAGGGCTGAAAACATGTTTATAATAAGAATTTTTAACCCAGATTGACGAGTAAACGCAGCGAGAAGTTGGATTGAGAGCTAAACGTTTTGTACCGACGTATTGTGTCAACATCCTGAAATAAAATAACAAAATGAAGCTCCAAATAAAGATGCGAACACTTTGTATTGTTTTCAAGTAATTTGTCCGCACATTTTTACCCTCGCTGTACTTCCAGGGAAAATATATATATATATAAATTTTTTTGTTGAGTTCTTATCGGTAATCACCTCATACATAACTAAGCAAACTTTTCAATGTGGCGACCACTTCCTCGTTCATATCAGTCTCCAGGATAAACATAATAGTTTTTTTTTGGACATACGTCACTGCTGGTGAATGTTGCCGTATCGCATACACCCACAATAAAACAAAAAACAAAGGAAGAGAAGCCAGTAAACTGTATGTAGTCAACAGACATAAAACGTGCAGATTATTCCTAAAAGGAATTTAGTCATATCCCAGAAGACGACACGAGGACAAAAACATATAGAAACAACACAAAATTAATTCCTAGGTGGAATATAGTCGACTGGAGAAATACGACAAAAAAAAAAATTCCAAATTCTAAATTATTTTCAGGAATTATCTATATGTTTTATGTATGTTGACTACAGCTAATCGGCTTTTATTCCTTTGTTTTTTGTTATATTGTGGGTGTTTCTGCAATACGGCAGTATTCGCCCGCAATGGCGTATGTCCAAACAAACTGTTATGTTTATAATACGAACCCATTACAAGAATGGTTCAAAGATCACAGTCTCCTGGATGTCTGAACTAAACATTCAATGCAAATGTTACACTCCTGTCCACCTCAGCGACTGAACTGGATTTCTCACAATCCATACGGAGTGTATTTAAACCATTGAGTAAAAATACTCAATGTTTAAACTAACATTTCAATCAGAGTTTTTCGGTCCACTCTGAGTTCAGTGCTGTTATAATAATTGTTACTCTAAACGTACTAGACTTGCTTGTTTCACACAGCGTTATAACTTTTTAATGGGATACGTATCAGCCGCCTTAGTGCATCAATTTGAAGGACTAGTAACGCAGGATTTTGATAGTGTACGATGGATTTAGCAAAACTACTTCCATCCACGCAGAAGTAGGCACTAAAACAACCAGCGTCAACGTTTATGACTTAAACATTTCTGGATGTACGGTATTACATGAAAAAAACATAAACATAAAATTAATATTTATGCTTACATAGACAACATATCGAGTTATGCAGCCTTAATCAAGAATAAAAAGCTCATTTTTGTCTTAAGTTAGCCAGCATTTTAGTCATATTATTGTCTGGATAGAACACTAGGAAATTATATTTTTGCTTATCTGATTTTAATCTATGTGCGTTTCTACGCTAAGGTATCGATGTCACTTTCATATAAGAGCTTATACATTCTGGTGTTATGGTTCATGATTCTCGCAAGTGTGAGCTATATTTCAGTTTATTTAATGATATTTTTCAATTAACCTAGAAGAACCATGGGTCGGTTATAGATACCTACGCTTCCTCGCTTGAGTATTCATAGCAAAAACTAAGCGTTAAATAATTACCCAACTTAGAAAAAAATAACTTTAGGTAATAGTTATGTTGACCCATGGTCCTCGTTCCTAAGAGCAAATTCCCTTCACCAAGCGAGAGGTGTGTATTGTTACTAGAGTAGGCTACATCTTTCAGCCTCTCACCCGGGAACTTTCTGCCGTTCTCCTAATAGCGTAATAGCTCCATTGTTAAGTAACATGTTACTCCGTCGGCAATACAACCAATTAGCACGCAACACGGGTCACTTCACGCGTTTTCAGATAACGAGCTCCACAACTAACGGCACAACTAAAATTGTTCGTCTCATGAATATAACTGTATATACAATCACGGTGAAATTTGGAAGAATTTTCCACCGGTGTTAGTTGAAGAGATATGCCGGCGCGGCACTTCTGTTTTTACTCCTCACGGTTATACTTAACTGAGCGTCTTCTTTTTTTAAAACGTCTTGAATAGATGTGTAGTATTACCAGCACATCTCACTAAACGTACGATTAAAATGAGCACAAATTACCTACCATCAAAATACAGGGATCTCTGAATTGTGAAACTAGTTCCAAACCAGGAAAATATAACCGAAAACAAGCGCTCTACTATAATTAATAATTTATATTCTTCTACGTAAAAATTAACTGAACAAACAAATACGGTATTTATTTCCCGTCATATTCATCACATGCTGACGGTTTGTATTACATGCAGGAGAGACACATCAAGTATTTATATCAGTATGACACTGTAACGGGAACAAAACTACTAGTGAACGCGTATCGAATACAGCAGGTATTTAAATGAATTGCAGGGTGGTTTTTATCTACAACGTTCTCACTGACTGTAGTAGTATGTAGTATGTGGTTTAGACCTCAATGCTATACCATTTAGCATACGAAGGGACGGTTTCCATTTTAATACATGTATAGCTATGCCCCATCTTATACACTTAAAATGTTAATTTTGATATGAATTTAACCCTTATGGTTCTTCAGTATTACATATTATGTCAGATATACCTTTATTTAAATGAGTGTCTTAAGTTTGGATAAATTATTTTCCTGGAGTACATATGTTGGTTCTAAAAATAATATCTTGTGAGGAAGGGGATGATAGTTCAATAACATGTAAACCGTTAAAGAAGTAATATATTCCTGTCAGTTTTTTATCTTTGAAAAAATGTGGCTAAATTATTTTCCAAAATAAAGAAATGTGGTTTAAAGGTGTTTTCTTTTATTAGGAACGGTTATTTTTAGCAAAACCACCTCCCCATCTTCAAGTGCATAACACAGTGTAAAAAATATCAAGTTTGTGTTATATGAAAATTCGACAACTATTTAACTGCTTTACTTAACTGAAAATGTAGTTATTAATTTATTCAACATTTCAGAATTAAAGTCTCACTTCATAACAACCTAAATCCGTTATGAATTCTTTATGTGACTAATAATTACACCACCATAAACTAATATATTACGTATTTGTTGTAGAAATATAACTAAAACACAAATTCAGCAACTCTTAGTTATTTAATTGCACTTCGATCCAAGTTATGTATTCGTTGGGCTTCCGTCATTCTCTTTCGCAGCCATGTGCACGAATGCCGCATCCATTATTAACGTTCTCTTTTCTTTACCGCTGACACGAAATTATCTCGACATGCTTTCATTTTGCTCCACTTATGGTTTTGTGCAACGCCTCCAGGCAATTGCCGAGACGGGTTGTGTGAGGTAAGAGTCATTTCGCCGATGGAGAGTTTGTAACTCGAGTAGTAGGTGGTGGGCTCAGCTGTAATCTTCCTGCCCGCACGACTCTGGCGAGAGAGACCGCAGGAATGTCGTGTTTTGTCGCTGCAGCAGGCGGTCCCTGTGCATCTATCTCACTTGCCACCTGTCTGTCATCACTGGGTACATCTCAGAGCTGGAGAGCATCATGTCCTGCTGCCGTCTGACTCTTGTCCTCGTCATATTTGCTGCCGTCTTCGAGCTGGCATGTTATGGGAGGCTAGTAGTCCATCCAGCAGTTTTGCTAGGGTGGGTTTGCAATTGAAACCTTGTGGATTACATATTAAAAGGTTATTAGCGACACAATTAAGCAGCTATATTTGTTACACAGCTTGCACAGCCAATGGGAGAGCAGCAGATGAGATAAGTAGTTTTAAATCATTTATGAAACAGCAGATGAGATACGTCGTTTTTTTTTTTTTTCAGATAAAATATAAAACACACACTGAAATTCTTTTCATTGAGTGCTGTTTAATAAGTGTCATACTGCATATAAAACAACTCGTAGGCGTTTATAGACCTCAACTTCCGATCGTACTTCCCTGAGACATCCTGTGACATCGAGAAGGTTACTCTTGCACTACTTCTGTGACGCATTATGCATACCAGCAAACTTGAATGGAAGCAACCATCACATAGGCGACTGTTGTGTCGCTGTCTACGAGTACACATAGTGTAGCCTACTTCGCCAGTCTAGCCGTAGTAATGTGTCCAGGTTATTTGCCGGTGCCGGAAGTCCTGCCGGAAGTACGAACGTAACCATGTTGGGTTCTGCGCGTGACCAAAATAGGCGGGCGGTCATCGAGAACGTGCAAGTACAAGTTTACTGTCTACTATCGCCGTCAATGGCTCGGACACTAAGGAACCACTGATGAACAGCCGCGCATAATTTATGGCAGAAATGTTGTTGTGGGCAAAATATTCTTAGTAACATATGTGTTGCTTTGGTAGCCTGTCTAATACCTGCTGAATATTGACACCCTCCGGAATCAAATAATTGATGACAAGAAAACGCTGTGGAACATTTAAAAGAGAACATCTGGGGTACAGTTGATCATGAAGTTAACGGCATAGCTTCGATTATGCTTTTGAGAATTAGCACGAACACTCGCGTAAAAAAAAAAACTGCTCAGTGACTTTAGGCGTTTCAAACTTTGTATACCCACAATACAAACGTAATTAAAATTAATCAGTCATTCGAGAAACAACATAAGTAAATTTTCTAACAAAATGAGTTGTGGATTTAATAATTTTGTACAGAGGTAAAGATAATATGTATTATTAAACCACATCAAGCGTCATTTGCGAGTGTAGCGAGGAACTGAACGATTAGTTAATTTAAGAAATTCTATACTTTATTGACTTCCGTCTTACCAAATTATAGAACCGACAACTTATTTTGGTAGAAAGGTGACTTATGTAGTTTCTCAAATGTCTGATTCAAATTAAACAACGTAACAGTACAACTAGTACTACATGCACTAATTTTGGAACAGAACTGCATATGTGGCATACGTATAATTTTACGTTAGCGACCATAAACCTACTGACAGTGCGTTAGTATTTCCCCTTCTTGACAATACTTAACACAGCTTTAGTTGACTTTCACGAAAGTATCAGAAAGGTCATGACCGAGATCCTTGTGACCTTGTCACACTCACTCACCCAGTGACCACTTTCTTGCAGAGAACGTGATAACGAACACGGTTAATGTTCTTGCCTTCCTCACTTCAGGAGGAAAAGTCAGCGCACTAAAGAAACTTACTAAGAAGTACGGAAGTCGTAGAGGACAAAGAATTTCAAATATAGACAATGCCAAGAGCGCAGGAAAAGCAGGACAAGATTATGAATAAACGCATTCCACACGAGTGTTTTGCTCCTAAGAACACTTAAAGGAAGTTATTCAAACACATACATTTTTATCAAATAATCAGAATTTCATATAAAAAACAAAACGTTGGAATTTGGAATATCCAAATGAAGATGATATCAAACTAAAATTATTACACATTAACATTCACGATCAGCTGTTCTACAATCTTTAAAAAAGCTTAGGGCCTATCTTATCCTCACGGGTCGAGTCCTTTTGTTCAAGAATTTGGACAGTTTAATTAAATTCCTAGGCAGCTCAGTAGCAGACCACAAAGTCGAAACTTGTTGACATTTGGTGCTCAATAAAACTGTAAGTACAACAAATGCTTCTATAGCGACACTGCTGACTGTACCAGTTACAAAATAACTAAGTTTATAGTGTTTCCACAACGATTTTACTAAAAAAAACTACAAAATACATTATTAAATCTTAGTTCTTTTGGAACTATGCAGTCAGAAATAAATTCAACCATGCCTAAAAGTTTAATGATATTGGCCCGACAAAAAAATTTTAACGAGTAGCTCCGCAGCGGCCTAGACAACCGTTGTGCTTGACTCGTTAATGTCAATGAAGGTGAAAGACGCGATATTAAAACTGCTTTCTCGTAATGCTTCCGCTTGACTGAGTGAAGAAAACCCACGAGATCACTTTCTCTGCGTAGATTAGATGTCTCTACCAAACCAATGTTTAATTTAAGCGTAAACTAGAAGGTCTTAAAGTCAACAGATATCAATTAGGTGAAAGTCTTATATCAGAAGAGGCAATGTTATATTGTTTTATTTGCCCAGGTTAGCTGATATGTTTTTAAATACAGCAGTCCACTCACTTCGATGTTTTTGACAAGTCTGAATATTTCCTACTGCTCTTCGACGTTTCTGGTGAAAGGTCACCGTGGTTAAGTAGTGACGATTTTGCCTTCACAGAGGAGACTCAGGTTCAATTCCAGGAGAATTCGCTAGCAACTATCAAAACAAGACGGAGGTTTTTTCTAAGGACGTCCCTCGCCAGAATTCTGCCGCTGCTTCATACTCACTTCATGTTCTTCTCACGAGACCTCACTTTTATATAAATTGACGCACAAACGTCGTACATTTACCAGCTTTTCACTTTGAATAGCATTCCAGAGGAATCACATATTTGACATTTCATGGTATATACAATGGACGTCAAATATGTTTTGTCTTGTTTAAAAAATACATTTTCTATTATCTGACGTTAAAAGGAATACATTAGAAACATAAACAGTTAAACTGTAATTTAGAGTTTGAAAGGTAAAAAATACAGTACTCCCTAAATTACAACAGCGGTGGAAAGATGATAGATATTCTCTATCAAACTCCCGTTCCTTATTTTTGAGCGCTCATCTAATCTCTGGACTCGAAGTGTCGTAGCGAAGGAAGACAGTGATTCCCATTTACAAGTTTACAAAGCGTGGGAATCAGATACACCTGACTGCGCTTCAAGAGCAGGCAGGTAGGTAGGTAGGCACGGGGCTCAGAATACGAGGTCACGAGGTCCAGCGGACCGAACACGACGCCCGCCTGCCTGCGCCGATGAACGGCCTGTTGGGTCGGCGTGGGCGCAGCTTGGACGCGGCCCTGACACTGGCGCCGCGGCGGTCATGGCGCCCCGATCTGCCACTTCCCGGTCACGTCACGCAACAACAACCGTAATTTTTTTTATTATTATTTGTGCCAAACACCGTTCAACTTTTACACATCAGATAACATTGTTTCCTCAAATAAAAAAAAATATGTCCCATAGACTGTGCAGTATCTCTCGTCAAAGTCCCAAAATGGCCGTTGCGGTGTTGAGAATATTTAAATAAGTAAGTAACTTACAAAATCAAAAGTTCAAGAACTGAAACTCGGCGTATCAATGTATTTTAAAACTTATTTGACAAAAGTTTGTTTTGAAAAGTTCAGTAACAGCGAAAATTCGAATATATTAAAAAATTTACTCATTTTCGTCAATTTTTTTTAATATGAAAATGAGTCTTTATAATCGCAAAGGTGTCTTGAAGTAGCTCATCGCATTTAGAATCGATTTGAATAATCTTGTTTCTGCAAGTTAATTACTTTTTAAATTTCCTCTACACCACAACGGCCATTTTGTGACTCTGATGAGAGATAGTGCAAAATACAAGGGGCCTAATTTTGTTTATTTGGGAAAATTACATTTTGTCTGTATTTGGTACAAATACAAAACAAATACAAATTTACGGGTAAAACGTCCTTAAGAAGGTTCTGATAAATAAATAAACGCTAAATACCCCAAATTTAGATCTACACGTTTTTGAAAATCAGTATGGAAAAACTTAACAACAACCCTAGATAATGATATTAGCCAACTTAATGAGCAAATATTTTCCTAGAAAGATGCATTTGTCAAGCGTAATCTGTTGCCCCGCAATTAAATGTACGAGATTCAGGTGTCAAGGGTTGTTCTTCAGAAATACGTTACAGAAGAAAAGTTTTGCTCAGAGAGTTGGTAAATCATGTTGTCGAAGGACATTTTATTTTTTGTAATTTGACTTTGAGAAACCTACAGTTATAAATATATGCCTTTAGCGCTGAATTTCGTGCCACGCCCTCGTAAGTTCGCAAAGGACTAGGACAGAAACGAGGCGGCAGCAAACAAAGGAAGTTTCGCCACTCTACTCAGTAGTACACCTTCATCTTACACCGAGTTGAGTCGTGTTAGATTTCAGACTTCATTTCCAAATATTCGGGTACAAACAATTAGTTGATTAACAAGGATGTAATTATCAAACTTAATTTCACGATCGCCGGTTATCTCTCGTTCCTTATTCGTAGAAGACTATGGCAGGGGAAGCCAAAGTTCTCATCCAAGACCACCATCAATACGGGCAACGGCCATTGTCTCGATTGTAGAGGAGAACACAAGCATCGATGCCTAAAACTAATGTTACTCTTTAGCCGGACTACGATTGATTATTAACTCTCAAACAAGACAGTGTGCTGCAACTGTAAGACGTTGAACTCGCTGTCGGTAGGGCCTTGATTCGAGTCCCGGTCCTTGTCACCGCTCCAAGCGAGAACCGGGTTGGTTCCTAAACCTGGGTAATGACCTGTTTCTTATCTTGTTTAAAGTTGTGTGTAACCATCTGTAATGTCCCCGCTAGTAGATGTAAAATGTTCCTCCGGGGACAGGGGGGTGGGGGTTGCGGAGCCGGAGCCGCGGCCGCCGGATGACGTCACCCGGCCGCCATCTTGGATGACGTCACCCGTCCGCCATCTTGGATGACCCTGACCTTTGCAGTCGCCATCTTGGATTGCATCACTTCCGGTCGTCGGTCGCCATCTTGGATTGCATCACATTTTCTAGAATTTTCTGCTCTGTCATTCCATGGCTTCCCAGACCAACACCCCCTGCTCTAGAATTTTATACTCTGTCATTCCATCTGGTCCCCACCCCTGCTCTGGCTCTCCTTCCTTCTACTCTGTCATTCC
>PNEQ01030218.1:0-30032 GCA_003012365.1 Medauroidea extradentata | reverse complement strand
TTTGTCCAGAACAGTGAGATCTACGCTGGGAACATTTTCTTTTTGCAGTTACAGTTATGTGTCGAGAGATAATTGACTGCAAAAAACATAGATTGAAGCATTTTTTTTCGCATGTATTCAAACATCATATTCAATTTTTCAAATGTTACAATCAATGATACATCCTTTAACTCTTCCAGGAAAAAAACTGAAATTTTTATGTCCGCAGGTTTACTCACAAAGTTACTAGTCATAAGACCCCGCATTCGCCTACTTCTCTCCTGCTGCATAGCGCCCTTAATATCTACAATTTAATACTGTTTTTAAATGAAATAGCATTTATGACTTAGTCACTTTTGGCAGTATACCGACGATATGTCAGCTGATATTGTAGAGGAACATAAGTGGAAAGCGAACTGCAATTTTTCCCCTTTTGAACGACTACATGTAAATTGCACTAATTCGATCTGCCTTGTAGTTTTTGTGTGTCAGAATTGAACGTTCGCACGCAGCTTTTTAACGGAATTCGAGCCCAGAACCTCCCGGAATTTAGACCTGAGTAACAAACAACTGCGTCACGTAACGTCGAAATAATTCATGTAAATAAAATTTATTTAAAAAAATAAAATATCAGTGTACTGGGCTCATAGAGGTTGTACAACACTACGTCTCGATAGGTTACTGCAGTTAAACTCTGTATAGGTTGTTTCTTGCTGCTCGTTCCTGCTTTTCGGATCGTCTGCCTTGATTATTTACCAACTAAATTTTATTCTTAATAATCACGTTTTTTATAAAGAAAAAAAATTACGTACATGTTTTTTTAAATATTTACATAAGTATCACTCTGACGCGAACAACACCTCAATATCGCTACTGGTTAGATAGATATCGTGGGTTGATAGAAAACAAATTTTGTGCTTTTTCACCCTTTTGGGTGTCGAATTTTGAAATATTTTAAATTTACATCTTAGAAATTTGTATAAGTATCCAACTGAAGTGTAAATCACATCGCTAGCCCGTTCAGTCGAATCAAAATCGATCATTCACTAAAAAAACACACATATCACCCCTGCACAGTATTGAGAAATCGAATTTCGAAAAATCGGAAAACAGTTTTGCGATAATTTCTGTAATAATCATCCTGAATCAAAAATTAATTGTATATCTCGACGGGTTCGATAGATATCGAGGATTTATCTAAAACACGTTCAAGGTATTTTCACCACTTAAGAGAGTACATTTCAAAAAACCCTTCAATCACGTTTTAGAATACTTTATTGGTATCTCGTGGACGTAAAAAAACAACATTAGTCCGCTGGGTTCAAGATATATCGACGATTAATTGAAAACGCTTTTCACCACTTTTCACCCCTTTTCACGTCCTTAGGTTGCCAATTTCGAAAATTCCTGAAATTATTTTTTAGGTATTTGCGTAAGCATCAATCGTAAACAAAAATCACGTCGCTATATAAAAAACTATGGGATCGAAATATATCGAATGTGAGTCGAAAACTCATATTACCCCTTTTTTAACCAGTTTAGGGCCGAATGCGGAAAAAATATTTTTAAAGGTAGTTGCGATATTTACAAAAGCACCAATTTAAAGCAAAGAGCACTTCGATATCTCGATTGATTCAATAGATATGGAAGGATAATCGAAAACACATTTCACGTATTTTCACGCCTTTAAATAAAGAATTTCGAAACGTCTTGGAGTCCTGTCATAGACATTTGTAAAATTAACCAATTAAAGTTAAAATCACGACGATAGCCAATTGTGTTTCAAAGATATAAACGATTCATTAAAAACACATTTAGCCCCTTTTTATACTGCCTGGAGGTCAAATTTAAAAAAAACCTAAAACTACTTTTTGGGTATTTACGTAAGCAATATTTTGAAGTGAATATCAACTCTCTATCCCGAAGGGTTCGATAGATATCGATAGTTGATTGGAATGACATTTAAGGTCTTTTCAGCCCCTTAAAATTTGAACTTCGAAAAATCCTTAAATTGGCTAATATGCATTTTTACGAGTGTCCTATTAAAGTAAAAATCACGATGATTGGCCGTCGGGTTCGAGCTCTATCGACGTTTCTTCGGAAACACATTTCACCCCTTTTCACCCCCTTAGAGGTCGAATTTCGAAAAATCCCTTCTTAATGCTCACCTACGACCTGAAGGGAACCCCCACAAAAAATTTTCACGATTCTAGGTCCAGTGGTTTGGGCTGCAGTTTGATATGTCAGTCAGTCAGTCAGTCAATCAGTCAGCTTTCATTTTTATGTATAGAGATGGAGTATAGGCGGAATTAAAATCTCAAATTGGGTTAGTGGTTAGAATATTGGCGTGATGTGCCAAAGGTCTTGGGTGTGATTACCGTTGTTAATGTTTAAATTTTATTCTTTAGCACTTGCATTCATTGATCATATAAAACAATTTTTAAAAAATTTATATTACGTTTTATGTAAAATTAGATTATTTTTATAATAGTATTTAAAACAAATTCTCGTTACTTATTTCGCTGATGCATTCTGTAGGCTTTCCACTTATTCCGAATGAAGAAGATTTAAAAATTTGAATCTGTAAAAAATCACTGGGAAACTGAATATTCGTCGTTTTCTATTTAGAATAAATGGCGTTCCAGCTTCGCAGGTTTTAATGCTTTGTTACTAAGAACCATGACACAAATTACACATTTAGATAATACCTCCTTGTTTACTTAGATTACGGTGAATCTTTATTTGATGTAATCGCTATTATATTTCATCTTCGAAGTCATGGGAACAATACACAACAGAAAAGAGGACGGACTATCACAACGCTAAGATGACTGCGCTACTGAGCTGCGACTTGTGTGCGTAAACACAACTACGCCTTCTCACATTACGATGAAAACAAATTGCACTTCGTTATTTTTACATCTTCTAAATTTTTTCGCTGCTGACACTGCAGATAATATTTGGTGTTTGTGGCATTACGTTCTCCAGAAAACAATACGATAGTAAGGAAAATTAATGTTATTAATTACAACGTAATATGATACCCGTCAGCAATATACACGTAGTTTCATACGAAATGCTGTCTATTAATATACATTTTAATGTGATCGCATAGGTGACAGCAATTGCACTGAAGCGTATTATAAATTAGGGAAACCAAATGAACTGACATATTAGCCCGTGTACCACTCTCAAAGCTCTCACGAACTACCTGTTGTCTACGGACCATTGTTCGGGAACCACTGAATCAGGAGGGCGATTCGCATACGAACGAAAACTTGAGCATAGGCCCTCAGGAAAGATAACAGAAAAAGGGGTCGATTTATGGACAAATTGCAAGAAAATGTTTTCTTACATCAAAATTTGCCGAAAAATTCATAGAATAACATATCCAAAATGCACCGAAACCCACCTTCCGGTTTATACTTTTTTTCCGGAATTTGTTCCGGGAAATTGCGGAAAAATTTAAGAAGTCGAAAACGGTCCATCTTACGACAAAACTTGTACAGACGAACTTTAAAGAGTACAAAAATTACTATAACATATTCAAAATTCACGAAAATCGTCTTATAACTTTTCTTCTTTTTCCGGAATTCGTCCCCGAAAAAATATTAAATAATGAAATAAATCGAAAACTGTGCAATTTACAGCAAAATATTTAAGATCAATAGGTGAAGTGCTTAGCTTTCCTCGTAATATATTCTAATTTTGTACTAATTCGCACCAAATCCGCTATGTGTTTTTCAGAATTTGTCCCGAAAAAGCTATAATTAAAGGTCATTTATCGCGGGAAAAGTTGATTTTTTGCTAGGCTTCAATGTATTGTATTCATTACTGACGCTTTTATTTCGTTACTGGCGAGTCCCTATTTGACGGGGCCAATGATAACTCTTGTGCACTACTACTGGATGTCTGTAATTCGTCTGTAAACTACTAGACTGTGCCACATAACCGTCGGCCAATAACGCGTAACGCAGGACGCTACACTGATTTGCAGGATACGCTGGCAGAAAAAATTTTAGCGATTTTCCAATATCTCTAGCCATAGTGCAATAAAACCGAAATCGCACATCGTATTCCAAGAACTATGGAGAACAAAATAAAAAAAAAACACAAAATGTATAATATTGCATTAAAATTTACTTTTTTTTCGCTTAAATGTATTGAACTTTTCATTATACTGGGTTTGTCAGAGGGAACCGCATTTTTAAACGGTAATAAACCGAAAACAATGCATCGCACACCAAAAGATGTCGGACCACAACTATAAAGCAGGAAGTTTTACCAAATAAAAATAAAATGTACCAAAATCCACTAAAATATAGAATTTTTCGTCTTCAGGTCTCGTATTATTGCATTCTCTGTTTTGGAATTTAATAATAATATCACTTACACTTTCATGGACAACATTCTTAGACCCACTCTTTTTAGGAAATTACACTTAACCACGAAAATGCTCAGAAATTCTTGTTATCATAAATATTTTCTGGATAAAACTGCTAAGTCGTCTTATAAACATCTTATCATAATTTCATGTAATTTTTCAATTGTTTTTGTCTGTTCTTCATCCACTTCAAATCCTCCAAAACCTTAAGGACGGCCAGATTCATTTCTTCATCTCGTGGGCGGCCTTTCTTTTCAGTCAGTTGTGTAGCACAGGTGCTATAAAGGAAGTAAAACATTGCACTTGTAATGATATAGCAGCAGCTGAATAAAGATGGTTAACTCACTCTTAAAAGTCCAGTACATCTTCCCTAGCCCATTTATCATGTTTCTTCCCCTACATGGCTTTTCAAAGCTTTATCTAACTTTTCAGCGTCGGTTTTCACCACATGTGTTTCTGTTACAGGATCATCAATTTGTGCTTAATGTCCACAATAAAAACAGTTCTCATAAAAACTGAATGTTGTAACCGAGGAACGCATTTTTTTTTTTTTTGGAGAATTCGAGACCGGCTCTCCATCGGATTCTGCGCGTAATTTTCTCTTCGACTGAGCTATGCGCTTATCATCTGTGGCCTACCTCCGGCAATCGGAATGTACATCGTTGGCTTACTTCTAAAACCTAGTAAGTCCATTTGAACAAATTTTACAGGAGAGCAAAAAGAAAATATTCGTAGTCATGCTACACCATAGGTACGACGTCGTTTAATTTGAGCATAGAAGAAAGATAACGCATAGTAGATTTAGCAGATGTTAACACTAGAAGCGCCATGAAAATTAGCACCAAATTCACCTGGAATTCAAAATTTGGAAAATTTAGACTTACGAGGTTCTATAAGTAAGCCAACGAGTATGCTGTTCTTCAGGTATATTAAGTTGAACCCCTCTATCGTGTGACACAGAATTTATCCTTAGGCTCATTAAACCCATTGTTATTTCTTTAATAATTTGTTTCGATTTAATATGGTCATTGCAAAATACACACATTTCAATGTTCAATTTAGCCACTTTTTTTACATTACATTTATCAAATTGTTAACACAGCCCTTAACAATTTTGTGGCACGTTCCAACGGTCTTACATATACTAATTATTATCACGTTATCCACATTATAAATTTACTGTCTCTAGTATTTTTAACGAAAATGAAACACAACATTAGAGGCCGGACCTGCCCGCTAGAATCCATTGTCTTATACACACTCGAGCCCCGTCTATTCGTTCATTGTCCGCTGTGCCACTGAGTAGTAGCTAGTTGACAAATGAATGGTGCCTGAGTATGCACAGGACAGTGCATTCTATCGCGCAGGTCATCGAATTCGCGAATTTTTCCGGCCCCTACACAACATACATACAGCATATATAGAGATGGTGGAAAATGGCACGAATGTTTTCTGACAGCGTATTCTGCAAATCAGTGTATCGTCCTGCGTCATGCATTATTGGCCGGCGGTTATGTGGCACAGTCTAGTTGTTTACAGACGAATCACAGACGTCCAGTAGTAGTGCACCAGAGTTATCATAGGCCTAGTCCAACAGGGAATCGCCAGTAAGGAAATTAAAATGCCGGAATTGAAATCATTTCATTGAAGCCTAGCTATCAGCCAACTTTCCCCGCGATACAACGCCTTCTCTAAGTATATATCAAGCTCGTTACAATCAGTTATAAATGAAACGTCTAGTAGAACACTAGGCAAGAGTGCAGCACGCCGGCACGAAAAAAGCGCTAATATTGGCAGCTGTGCTCAGCCCCATTTCTCGGATCTATCTACTAGCTGCATGGCACAAGACTGTGAGTTCATTTTGTTGATTATGGCACCCTGCTTCGTTTCTGCACAAAAGAAAGAATAAGACATGTGTCTGTGAAAATAAGTCAGAAACATGCCATTAAACTGAAAACTAATATTCAGGCAAAACCCTACAGACACACACACTCATCCACATTATTTTATTTAAGTTTTTCTACTTCACACTTGAAAGGGTCATGACAGCAAGGCATAAATCCACACACTACAAGGGAATGCGGATGAAATCAGTCGTATATTAAGTAGGCCTAAACATACTGGTATTTCCTACAGTTGACTTAAAATCAATGAAAGCCATGAGTAGGGGGTTTTCCGCGACAAATACCAAAATACATATAATAATATTTTAGTGAATTTTGGTGAATTATATTTTTACTACCTAGGTAAAACTATCTGCTCTTTAGTTATTGTCCGAAATATTTTAACGTGCGATGTGTTGTTTTCGGCTTATTGCTGTTTAAAAACGTTGTTCCCTTTGACAACCCCAGTACAATGAAAAGTGCATTATGTTTAATCAGAAAGATGTAAATTTTTAACGCAATATTAGACTATTTTCTCTGCATAGTTTTGGCATACGATGTGCGGTTTCGGTTTTATTGTACTACGGCATTTTCCGGATAAATTATGAAAAACAAATGCTGATTTTATGCGAATTAGTATGAAATTAGAACATATTATGGGAAAAGCTAATCACTTTTCCTATTGGTCTGAAATATTTTGCTGTAAAGTGTGCTGTTTTCGATTTACTTCATTATTTAGTATTTTTCCGTGATGAATCCCGGAAAAAGAAGAAGAAATTTACAGCGGATTTTCGTGAATTTTGGATGTTTTGGTAAATTTTGTTCTCTTTTTGGCTCTACACTTTTTGTCGTGAAATACACCGTTTTCGACTTATTGATTTTTCCCGCCTTTTTCCAGAACAAATTCCGGAAAAGAAGTAAAAACCGGAAGGTGGATTTCGGTGGATTTTGGATACGTTATTCTACAAATTTTTCGGCGAGTTTTAATGTAGAAAAACTTTTTCTTACAATTTGTCCATGTTTTTTTCGTATCTTTCCTGGACTATATAGAGGCTGGCAAAACGCACCCTCAATTCTTCACGTTTATCTTTAACAACGGTAGTTATGACGTGTCAAACATACACACTTTCGTTCTTGTGCGAGTCGCTCTGTGAGAAAATACATGCCGGAGAACACGCCAGGTATCATCTACGGCATCCTGCTGCGACCAAGGTCATCAACACTTCACGTGATATAAGTACACACACCCTTCCCTCCAAAATATATGAGTTAGAATAAGGCTAACATGGGTTTTCGAAAACAGTATCTCTTTTTCTCTCTCTGTCCCCTCTTTCTTTCTCTCTCTCTATAACTCTCTCTCTCTATAACTCTCTCTCTCACTACACACACACAAACACACACACATATATATATATATAATGAACCGTAATGTGCACTCTCTGTCTTAATAACACTCGACGGTGTACTGTAGGTTGTTAAGTCAATACTCTCAATCTTAATCTCAGTGTATTCTAAGCCTTTATTTTAACATAATTCCAAGAAAAACTTAACAGTAATTACGAGAAATAAACCGTAGAGACAGAGAGACGGTACCTGAAAATTCGCTGAAGTTGACTTGAAACGGGATGGACTGCTTCTTACACTAATACGTGACATTCTTGAGGGTAATACAAAAATTATAGATTCTGGTGGTAAGTTGTTTTTAAACGTTTTAGATTGCACCTATGCCCTTGGAGTATTAATTTTTGTAACTTAAAAGGAAGTTATGCGCCAATTAAGTCGCCAACAACAGATGACGTTGTATAGTGTTAGTGTATGTTAACGACACAGCGGTAAAATCCTCTCTCAATAAGTTTTCTGCAAAGGCTTTGGAAGCTATGTTCTCTAATTAATTTACATTGTTAGTGAGTACGAGCAAATGATGATTGTTCTATCTCACCTGTCAGCATAACGCGGAAAAATATTATCTCTAATTTTGCCATTCCTGTTATTTTATTTTGCGTGCAATAATGCAAAATGTAACGAAATATTGGGATTTCAGTATACTTTCACATGTCATGTAGTTTTAATCATTATAAATCTACTATAGCAAGTTAGTGTGGTTGAATATATAACGTATACTCCACAACCACTACGTTTATTCCATGCTCATTAGATTAGTTTATTGATAGTCCAGATCTTAGGCAAGAGATGCGCTTGGTAGTTTACAATAACCAACGTTTCACCAAACATTGCAAGGCGACTCTGCATTAAATGAAGCTCTTTTATTAAAGATGTCCAGTCGGCTAATGGGACAAAGAAAGTTCTCCAAGTGCCTCATGGACAAGTCAATCACTATCATTCACTTCTGTTGTGGCTGCCATTCGCTGATGGACTTTTCTGATTGGCTGCTGTACTTGCCATGTTTGTAACCTGGCAGGTCATTTCGCCAGTTTTTTTTAAAAACGAACCTCAGGTTTTACTTAGTTTATTTCCATCATCTCGGTTTACATTTCCAGGATGTTTCAGGATTTCAATCGCAACTCGTACTGTTCTTGTTCTGTAATTGTCGGTGTTGACTTTAGCTTTGGTTTTATTGAAATATATTTTCAATTTTGCTGACGGCGAATGCTTTGCTATTGTTAACCCTTTTGTCTTGTTTTTATTGATGGATGTACAATTTGGTTATTGTCATTATCCTCCTGAACTTTCGGTCTACATAAATCTAACCCCTGTCAGTTATTTTGTATTATGTCATGACAACAGATTGATATACATGTATTTAAAATTGGGTTCATTAGTATTTTATGAGTGGCATGTAAAGATATGACTACCAGAGTAAAATAGTCAACTAATTATGTTAATTTAAAACGAAAGTGGTATGACTGTTTCTCTGTTTGTACGTTAGGACTAGACGGTCGCCTGAAGAACTCCGCCTACCTATATTTTTAACCACGGAATTTCAGTTAAGAATAAATACAAAATAATTAATTCACGATATATAAATAAATAAATATCGTTCGTGGAGGGAACTGTAGTGCAAACTTCTACCTGGGCACCCGTAGCCATATAAACCTACATATCCTGAAAGATGTCAAGAAATGAGGCCCTACGGCGGAGAAACAACGGAATGAGAGGGCGGGAGAAACATGAGTTAACCGAGAAAAACCCACATAAAGTCAAGCGGCAACGTCGTCACGTTTCCCACAAGCAAAATATCGGAGGTCGACCAAGTTGAGAGACGAAACCGAATCACCGTAGTGACAGGCGAGTAGTATGACCACTCGGCCACCGCGAGTGCTTAATTTTCGATAGAACAGTTTAAAACATAACTTATTCATAAAAATATTCTTGGTAAAATTGCTATAAAAAAGAATTTTCAAAAATACCTCTGCATTATTTATTTTCTTATGTATAACAAATTACATAAACATTTTATTTATTAAGTACTGAATTTTAAAAATGCCAAAAATGTCTTAGTTTACGATATTCTTCCATAAGCTGTAAGTAGAATATATTTTGAGGCTTTTATCTGTAAAATTAATCCCTTTAGAATACATTATTTTAACACTTATTTTGCTTTAAAACTCCACAGCTCCAAACTTGGTAGGTGGACTTAAATAATCATTTTTGCGGTAGGATATACCGAACACCATTTAACCCGAGTAAATATAGTAGTACTTTTTTCTTCATAAGACCGGCTCTACTGCAATTTACAATGCCTATCTCCTGGTATTTGTCTATAATTCTGGCGAGGTTAACTTTGTTTGTAAACCTCTCGAGACACATCACTCGAAAAGCGAGTATTTCCGTCGTAAAATTATTAATACAGCGAATGTAGATTTTTGTAACTGCTGTCGAACTTGCATAGCACATTATGATTTCTATGTCTTATAATACTACGAAGGCATTTACTGTGGTTATAGTTGAATATACTTTTTGCACCAGCATGATGTGACCCTTGTATTATTAGATGACAAGTTTATTAATGATTTGATATTTTTGGTATTGCTATTAATTTTATTATTGGTTTACTTATAACATGTACACCATGAATTAGTCACTAAGCGAAACACTTCGCAGCGCGCTCAATAAACATAACGATAAGAATTAACGTGTAAAATCAGTAACAAAATAAATATAAAAACTACTAGGATAACAGGTTAAAATGATGCCCCCGCGCTTCAAATGTGTTATCATATGTTCGCAAATATGGTTATTTTAACGAAACTATTCCGTATGTGCTCATTTTGTCAATGTACAAAGAGAAGCACATTTCGGACAAGGACTTAATATCATTATTTGAACGGCATGTTCATTAAAAGGACTGTTTCTAAGCCCTACTACATAACTAAAAATGGCCATTTGAGTAGGGCCGTACTTCGAAATGTACTAACCGAATGTATGTGGAACTCAGATTGGATCATGATGTGAAATTTGCTACAGACGTGTGGACGGCGTTTTAGCATATCACGCGTATTCTTTTTTATGCGAAACCACTTAACTTATTCATATTACATTTATCTACGAAAATAACATACACAAACCAAGCTTCGATAGTATTACATATTCAGTACGCTTGTTAGAAACACGATTTTTGGGCGTCTCAAAATTGCTAAAAACAGCGGTTTTTAGACTGCTGTAACTCCGAAAATATTACCTGCATTCGTTAAAGAGCAGAGAGGAATGCGTTGACCTTTACTTCATACTATCAAAATATAAAATTTTTGGGTCACTGCTTACAGTCGCGTAGGAAAAAACTACATGGAAAAACCTTATATAATAGTAGGACGAGCTGTGAATAGAGGCGATATGCTTCCCGTTGAGCGTGGTTCTCGGCTCTTATTGACCGCTTTTCCCATGCGTCAAACGTGGCAATTTAGAACCTATGAAGACTGCTCTTAAAGTCCCATAGTAAAAAGAAATTTATGGAAATATTTCACACTAGTTCAATGTTAGACTCGTTTTGGAGAAGCGTTACTTGATGTGCGCGTCAATGTCGCCCTTATAGCTCCGTCACTTGTGAGTCTGTAACACGCAGGTAGGCTGCGTCCTTACTAAACAAGAGAACAGTAGCGGCGAGGACAAGCGTGTGTATGCCGAGCCCACTGGTCGGTTGTCGCCCAGCTGACAGTGAGACGTCACTTCCGCTTGCAGCGTGGGAATGGCAACAGAGTCTATGCTCCTGGGCAAGCACTCTGCAACCCTCGCCTGCTGCCTTTCCCAGACACGTTTACTTGCCAATCTTTGTACATTCTAGGTATACTATATATGTAGGCCTACATAGTTTACGGACTATGTTTAAAATATAATGAGTAACTTTCTAACCATTCCCTAGCAAATCTCGATAGCTTGATAACTAATTTATTCGAGTACTGACATTTAGGTACTATATATCTAAAGGTTGTGAAAAAAAATCTGTAAACCTACAACTGATAGTTATCTCGTAAATTGAGACAAACGTACGATACTGTCACTTAGAACGAGTGTCCATTAAACATGTGTCCATATCGTGTCTTAACCTCTCTGCTCATTTAACAACACCCGTTGTAATATACATTTTTCTCCATATTTGGTTTTTACCAACCTGTGTCCTTAAACTAGAATACGCTAATTAACGTCACAACGCTATCCGTATCACCCGTGTCGTAAACAAGCAGTGTCCAAGCAAAACGTTCCCAACCTTACACTTAAAAAATGAACTTAATTACATAATTAAACTTAATGAACTACCAACATTTCAAGAACTGTCAGCTTAGTAAACAACATGGTGGGTTTGACGAAGGCTGGTAAAACCGGCCACTGGGTCGCCATCGGTAACTTAAGTTCATATGTAGTTAGCGTGTAGGACCTATACATGAACGAAAATAGGTTTCAAGTCGTTGGAGTGAATGTTCACGAATAATACGATGTCGGAACGTAGTATTTTTGTCGGGCGAGAAGCCTGGAAGAGTTTATCAAGTAAAAGTATCACCAAAGATCTTAATTCATATAAGGAATAAATTATGCAACTATTAACTGGCTTGGCTTTCGGGCTGGAGCCGCGTCTTCATGGTTGCAGGAACCGACGTTTTGCCATACATATCAGCAGGGTCTCACTGATAATACCTGCTGAAATGTACGGCGAAACGTCGGTTCCTGCAACCACGAAGACGCGGCTCCAGCCGGGAAGCCATACCAGTCAATTCGACTACGGCCGCGAAAGCCTGCAGATTTCCCAATGCAATTATTAATTATAAGGACTTCTAAACATAAGTTTTCAACATTTTAAATTTAGTAACATGTAATAAACTCTCTACTAATGTAAAAAGCAGTGGTTATGTGTCAGAGAACTTTCACTTATTACTAGTAATACGTACATTTTTTGAGGTTGGCTCCAGCATTTTTGTACAGTATACAAGTTCACAATTGTACGTATACTTTACAAGATACTCTTCACTTTTTTAACCTTGTCTGCAGTTTTTGCCACAGTTATTTTCAATCGGTCGCTAAAATACTACTCTTCGAATTTACGTACGCTCGGAATAACTGTTAAACATACAATGACTGAGTAAATCTGATCACTTGACCAATACTACCCAATATGTTATACCTACTACGCTTTTTCAAACGTTTCTAGTTCAGTGAACTTACAAATTCACCGATTCATTTCTACGAATATAACTGAAATTTAATGTAGAATTAAGAAAAATAAATAATTGGAAACGACTGACATCTGATTGGCTTGTTAGTTATAGAGTAAAATACCGTTGTTAATATAATTAGTTTACAACATATTCTTAATTTGATTAATTTGTAGAGTTCCTCATAATGATTTTAAACTCGGTGGTCCTCAGAAGATACGCTAGTCCCATATAGATGCGCGCGCGCGTGCTACTGGCACGAACATGGTGTGAAGAAGGTGAGCAATATACACAACCCAGAGCCAGACCGGCGAACCCTATACAATGCAAGAAATTTGTGATGTTAAATTTTGCAGTTGTGATATACTTCATGTGATTTATACTTGGTATTGTAAATTCTGTGACAGTTACAAAATGGATACTGTTGAGTGAGTGTACAATAAAATAAGTTGTTATAGTTATTAATTTATGATACTTATTGGTAATCCAGTGATACTTTTGTGATCTACAAAATGTCGCAGTCAGTATGTTGCGAACTTTACATTATAGTTGAAGGCTCTGCATGTTATGACCAATAATACTACCTCACTTGTATACGTGTTAGTGCATGGGAAACAGTAGGTGCTGTGAATCATGTTTTATTCTTAGTGATAAAACTCTTGGAAACTATATAAATATGGCGGAAGGATCAGCTTATAATTTTCCCCAAAATTTGTCATGCGATGGTATGTTCACGAAAACTGGAGAATTTTAAAGTGCATTTCGAAATGTATTTGTGGCTATCGGGCAAGGGCTCTGATGTATCTGCCAAGTCAGAATCGGAATTTAAACTCTCAGAAAAATGCAGACTCGTACATTATTGAACGTTGCAGGCGTAGGAGCGATAAACGTAGCGACAACTTCTAACTTAACGGAGGCGCAAATAGATTATTATTGTGAAATAGTTAAGACATTTGGTGCGTGTACAGCACCTAAGCGAAATGAAATGTATGAGCGGTTAATTTTCAGTCAGTGTCACCAAGATTCTGGGGAAATATTCGATCACTTTTAACCAGGGTAAAGGCGCTGGTAAAGAATTGTGATTGTGGTGATCAAACACAATCGTTGCTGAGGGAGAGTGTCGTGAAAAAAATTCAGGACCACAGGCTGCGAGAAGCACTGTTGCGAATGGATGATCTCACTTTGGAGCAGGCGACTCGGGACTGCAGGGCGACAGAACGTAGTAAACTCTACAGTGAAACTATCTTGGCAGGTGCCAAAGGGATGATAGAGTCTCATTAAGTGAATGCAGTCGATGCTGTAAAACAGAAGGGCATAATTTACTTTCTAAGGGTCGTGGCAGTGCAGCACATGAGCAAGGGCCGCACTATCGGGTAACTCCAGTGATAAGTATTTTGCTAAAGATAAGGAATATTGATGACAACATTAAGCATTGTTACAAATGTGGACGTGTCCACAAATTTGGGGCGTGTTCAGCAAAAGGTAAAATTTGTTTTGTGGGTAATGGCAAAATCATTTCCAACAACAATGGAATGATCCTACCAGAGTTAGGGAAATTTAAATGCACTGTCGGGATGTGAAATTGAGGAATCTGTAGATAATTTTTATTGTGATAATATTAATACATAAAATTAAGTGTCCTAACACACTCACTCACTCATCAACGCACAGCTCAAACTGCTGGCCCTAGAACCATGAAATTTTGAGGGAAGCTTCCCCTGGCCCCGTAGGCACCCACTAAGAAAGAATTTTTCGAAATTCGTTAATTAAGGGGGTGTAAAGGGGTGCAATGTGTTTTCAAAGAATCCCTGATATCTCATTAACCGGAAAATCTATCATACATTTTTAACTTCAAAATATTGCCTAAACAAATGCATGTTTGTGAATTTGTCAATTTTGCGAAATTCGAAAATTAAGGGGAGGGAAGCTGTAAAATGTGTTTTTCATTAATCTGTGATTTCTCCTAAACCATTTCAGATAGTGAGGTGATTTTTTCTTTAAAATGATGATTAAGTAAATATCTAAAAAGCATTTTTAGAATTTTTCGAAATTCGTCCTTGAAAGCTCTTTAAAAATAAAACCTTTTTTTTTAAATTAATTTCACTTGTCTCCTAAACAAGTGGAAAAATTTAAATGGTTTTTACTTTAAAATAAATCTCAAGTATATATAAAAAAATTGTTTCAGGATTTTTTGAAATTCGTCCTTCAAAGCTGTTAAAAATAAAATGTGTTTTCAAATATTCACCTGTACCGCTTATACCCGTAGAGATATCGAGACGATTTTTTGATAAGAAGGAAACTTACATAAATATCTACAAATTAAATTGAGGATTTTATGAAATTCGAAAATTAAGGATGTGAAAAGCAGTAAAATGTTACAGTCTCCCGAAAAAAAGAGAATGATCAGGGAGAAATAATTCAACAGTTGGTTATAGGCCTCTTCGCCAATCAGATTGACTAAATATAATGTTCAATGTAAATACCGCAAAATGTGATAGAATTATCGTACAGAGAGTCAGTTGACATTTCATTGTACTCAGAATTATGTGTTTAATATTGCTCAATCGTAATTATTTGTTTTGTTTCATTTATTTTAAATTTAGTTTTTTATACTGGCCATAGGCGAAGGGTTTGAGAGGAGTTTTTTTTAATTGTGTCATGGCTATTTAACCTTTCACACCGACGGAATGAGAAAGCTGGAAATGTAGGACGAAAGCTAGCCCACAACCTTGAATTTGTGGGGAACCAAGGCTCAAGGGGCGAGAAGTAGGTCAGCTCAGGGGGAGTGGCTTCGCTTACCCCCTGCAGTAAAATTTAATATTATCTTTATTATTAGTTAGCGTAAAGAGTTAAAATTTTGTATAAGTTTATAAGTTGGTGTGTATGTTAACGTGTATGAATTTGGAAAATATATATTAATCCAGTGCGTGTTTAATTATCTCAGTCGTCCACAGAGCCTGTGATTGGCTGGGAGTAATAGGGGGGAGTTTTAAGGAAAGTGCCGCGAGCGCGTCGTTTAGGTTTGTTCCGGTCGGGGACTTGCTGTTCGGACACCACGAGAGGTGGTTGTCCCCTAGCCGCGGGAATTCGCGGGGTCCGCGTATGTGATAGGAATTTAGTCGCGGGCACCACAAACGGTGGTTGGGCCCCTAGCACGGGAATTCGTGTGGTCCGCGGATTATTTGTGGAGACTCTAGTTGTGGCCTTTAAGGTTTGCTGTGTTTTGGACGTCATCAAGGGTGCACGCTCGTGGGACTGACTATAGCTAAACACGGGGTTCCGAAGTATCCAGAGGAGAAAGAAATTCCGGCTTTATTATTTCGCTACCATTACCACCTACTGGAATAGTTATCAAAATTAATGTCTATAATTTCTCTTCAAATAACCGAGGAAGGTTATAAGTTTTTTCTTTTTGCCAACCTACTCATAAATAGAACCTCTTTGGACTGTAGCCACTACATACGAAATAATTATCACGGCCTGCCTTTAAACATTCACTCAGGTATTTTATAAAGTTTGTGGTGTCCGAGAGGTGGGGTTACGGGTTCGTATCCCGTACAAGACTTTGCGATGGGATTTACTATGATATCATACGAGCATATTGCGCGCGCTCTTTACACTGAGCTAAGACAATTTATAGTTCACTGTTACAGAGTATGCTAGCTGTTAAATGCCTTCATCACATATTTTATCCACAGTTACTGTTTACATTACATAATTTCTTGCGGGCAGCTATTTTATAGAAAAATAAAGATGAATTAAAAACAATTATGTTCTGTAATTAAATTACGCTCAGCGAAGTGGACTAGATAAAGCTGTTTGAAATAGTTGTTTAAAATATATATAGATAATAAAGTAACACCATAAATTAATACGTAATTAAAAGTAAGTTACTATTTTATATAGTACACGTGGGCGAAGCTGTAAATGGACAGATAGTGTTATATATATACAATATATATATATATATAAATATACACACACACACACATAGTTTTGGTTTCTATGGACCACAAAGGTGGACGACAAGCGTGGAGGCAGGATGTTTGTGTCAATGGTCAGGTCGTGTCCTTAAATTTGTACTCAGGAAACAGTGCCAATGTATTGAAAACTGAAAAATTATCAAACACTTGGTATTGATTCTAAATTAACTACAACTGAGAAAATTGTTGTAGTCTGGGGAGGGGGAATTTGCAACCCATTAGTAAGGTATAATTACAGCATAAAATCAATTAATCAGATCAGGTATTGGTTTTTACTGTCATGCGTTAATATTCCACACCATTATTAAGCAAACGAACATTGGAAAGTTTCAATTTAATGCAACGAATTCACCATATAGGGACAACTACTAACGCTAAAGCAGATTTTGTGGATAAGCATAGCTGTGTGTTTTCAGGCACAGGAAAGTATGAAAAATAGTATCACACTGTCATTGACCCTGAGGCCCAACAAGGTATTGTGCCATTTGCGGAAACCTAGAGTGATAAATGAGAATGTAAATGTAGCTCTAGATAATACAGAAAAGACGGGTTTTATAGAGCCAGTGTGTCAGTTGGAACCAGGGCATTTTGTTAACAATATTGTAGTTGTGGAAAAGCAGGATGGCTTAGTACGAATATACTTAGATTCAGCAGAGGTAAGCAATATATTTCAGTGTATTAAACATCTCATTTCAACTGTTTGAACAAGAAAATCATTAAAACCTAGTTTTCTCTGTTAAATATATGTTATGGATTCTATCATGTTGAGTTAGATGAGGAATCTACGATTTTTATGTGTTTCCCTATTCCATTTGGAGTGAATATATTTACTAGATTACGATTTTTTTTAGTTGAATCAGCCCCTGAAAAGTGTCAGGCCATAAATGAGGAAATAATTGCTTATATTCCTAATGTCCCGGTAAACTTCGATGAAATTATAATAAGTGGTGATACAGATCAGGATAATAATGTAACTTTGGAAGCATTTATGGCCAGTGCTAAGGTTGTTTATGCGAAATGCAATAATAAAGACACGTTCCAATGCAAAGAAACCCAGGTGCACTGTGAAGGTCAAATCTTTTCAAAAGAAGACAGGTCCCTGAATCCAGACAGAATCAAGGCATTAGTTGAGGTAGCTCCTTCTAGATAAAAGCAATAATTTGAACGAGTAATGGGGTTGTTCACTCACATTAGAATTTTTGTTCCACATTTTTATCGCTGGCTGCCCCTCTCTGTAAATTATAGTAAAATAATGTTCTCTGGTTCTTAACATCTGCTTATCAGCAGGCTTTTGATACCCAAAGATCCAAGATTGCTAGTGCGACAACTTTGATAAATTTGATTGTGGTGAGCACATTGTTATTCAGTCATATGCCTCAAAATTACCAATAGGCTGTGCATTGTCTCAGGAGGGTAAGCTAATGGCTTATGGTTAAAGCAGTTAAACATCAGTGAACTTAATTACTCTAAGACAAAGAATGAGCTGTTGGCCAATTTATTTACATTAAATAAATTGTAAAATTAGTGTATGGATACCCAGTGTCTATACAAACTGGTCACAAGCATTTGGCAACAGTAATGGGAAAAGCACGCCAAAAGATTGTGTCATTCACAGAAGAGCAGCGTGCTTACTACCTGGCAGCAGTGTTGAGAGGACCTGTTATCAGTATACTCCAATCTCTGTCTGAACGACATCGCCTGGAGAAGTCTACTTCTGTCTCTGCCCTGGAGCTGCATTTCGGGGACCACTATTTGCGACATGCCCATCATGCCCAACTTCGAAGCTGCAGCCAGCGACATGGGGAGTCACTTCAGGAACTATGGCAGGACATAGTGGTAATAGCCCATCTGTCCCTCGAGGGGTCTCCAGAGCAAGCACGAGATGTACTTGTCATTGGGTTCCTCGTTGATGTCATTGCTGATATTGAGGTGCGACAAACAGTACGTCTGACAGCACCTCATACAATGCAAGATGCTCTATTTCGTGCACTGGAAGTTGAGTCAGCGTGGCAGGTCCCAGCGAATAAGCATGAGGTGCGAGCAGCAAAAGTAACAAGCGACGAAGAGGGAAACAACATCTAGAACACCCTGAAGGAAATGAAAACAACAACAATTAGTGTAATTTCCAGCAGAGTTGGTGCTTTCAGGAAAGCAGCCAGAGTGCTCGGAGTGTGGACGACCTGGACATCTGAGAGTCCAGTGCCGACAGTATCAGCGAAGAAACCAGGACCGAGAGCCAGGCGAGACCAACCAATCTGTTTAAAAATTCGGGAAACATGTAAACACCAGTCTTGAGGGACGAAGGTCGGTGAATGCTGGAGGTAAGGCCCCACAATTCTTTCGTATACGTTCGGAGAAACAGGAAATTGGTGCATTGCTGGCAGAGGGCAGCCTGGATGATGTACCCTGACAGAACATTGTAGATACAGGGGCTACCATTACTGTCGTCAGGCCAGACATTAAAGAGCCGGGTCCCCAGCAATCTCAAGATCGGAACAACGGACAGTGCCTGTTAACAACTGTATCTGGTGAAACAACACCAGTGAAAGGGAAGATGAATGTACAACTAAAATTTGGTGAACTCGAATTAGAACATGAGGTCTACATAGCGAATATTACAGATGTATGTTTACAGGGACTAGATGTTCTGCGCAAAATAGGATGCTGTATTTACACTCGACTGGGGATCTCGAATGTAGGTGAAACATAGTTGGTACTGATACCATAACCATAACTATTATCATCAATCAGCTGCACAGTAGTTTGTTGTCAGACCACTGTGTTGCTAGCTTCTAGTGAAATTGTGATACAAGGCACTGTGTAGGAAAACGTGTAAGGCACTTAGGGTTAATCGACCCTATGAGAAGAGGGAGTAACCTACCTGATTGAGTACTTATAGCAATAAATTTGGTTTCATCAAGGTCACATAATCTCCCTGTTAGAATGACGAACTTGACTGACAAGAAAATACTACTTGCGGAGGGGGCAATGATTGGTTTGCGTAAGCATGTGTAGTATACTTACATAGGATACTTGTGTTATTCTAACTCCCACAGTCAAGTATTTATGAATAAAGGGCTCCAGCTAGCTGGACGGTGTAAGGAGTAGTATTCGCAAGATAATTAAATATAAATATATTACTAGTGCTGTTGTATATGTTGGCGAATCGCATATTAAGACACAACCCTGTCAAACTCCTACAGCATATCTTAAGGTTCAAACTATTTTGAAAAAACGCATGTAAAAGCAGAACATAGTGTTTAATATTTTCAAGGGCATATAATTAAATTTGGTGTGAGACTCTAAAATAATTTGAAATCGTAAATTGTAATTAGGTTAAGAACTATGCCACAAATATCGGTAAGTCGCCAGTCCAAATACCAATGGCCTATGAAGTAATTTAACCACAACAGTTCTCCATCCTACCACAAATTTTTGCTGAAATTTTTAGTTTCCAAGTTAGTACGGTGAAGTTTCAGTAGAATTTATTAGATTGCAGCTACGGCTAAAATATGAGTGTGCCAAATGTATTAACCTCTTCTCCATAATATTATGCATTCAGATGTGAAGTGGGTTCCTGACGTCTTTTTCCAGGTATGCATTATCATACATACATAATTATTCCGTCTTCTTCCCCGAATAGGCGCGAATTTCTTGCCACTTCCCTTTCACCACTGCTGGCATCTATTGCAACACTCCGTTCTCCCCTTCCAAAGTAAAACAATACGAACAATACACTACTACTGAAAAATAACATTAACATTCACTCTGGAACTGCTCATACCATAACACCAATACTACACACATAATATCTTTACATGCACACTGAATTTATGTAGTGCTATATACATAAGAACCATTTACAGAACTCCTAGACAGGACAAAGTAAAATCTGGACTGCAGACAAGAGAAGGCTGTTGCAGAACTCTTAATGAAGTATCAAAATGCCTTTTCACATGGTTCACATGATCTTGGTAGGACATCTATGTTATGCCACCATATTGATACAGGAGAGGCCACCCCTGTAAAGCAACCCCCTCGACGGTTGCCTCTTGCTTCACAAAAGGTGGTTGATGCCATTTTGAAGGAAATGAAGGATCTAGATGTGATATAACCATCGATCAGCCCATGATCATCTCCGGTTGTGCTGGTCAAGAAGATTGCTCACCACGATTTCGTGTGTATTACCAGTGGCTAAACGATGTGACCACGAAAGACTCGAACCCACTTCCTCGGATAGATGAGACTCTGCATAGTCCACGCTGGATCCCAAGGTTCTCAACCTTGGAAATGAAAAGCGGTTACTGGTAATGTGAAGTGGCCCCAAAGGATAGAGAGAAGACTGCCTTTTCTGTAGAAGGGAAAGGAACTTGGCAATTCAAGTAATGCTTTTTGGACTATGTAATGCTCCAACAACATTTGAACGATTTTTGGAAAGAGTGCTACCTTTGGATATTTTTCAGGTTTCTTTAGCATTGTTCTTACATGATAGACATTCGAAGAACACCTGGCATGTCTTGATTCAGTGCTTCAGAGGATAACAGCAGCTAATTTGAAGCTAGTTCCCAAGAAGTGTAATCTGTTTCAAGTGAAAGGGAAATTTATGGGACATGTAGAATCGGCTAAAATTTTATAAACAGATCCAGAGAAGACAAAAGCAATTAGAGATTAGCGCAGCCATCTAATCGGACACAAGTAAGAAGTTTCCTTCGGCTGTATGCTTATTATCGGCAGTTGGTGCATGGGTTTGCCACAATAGCAAAGCCATTTCACGAGTTAACTGAGGCTAAAATAAAATTTTTCTGGGCCCCCAAATGTGAATCCTCATTCAGAAAATTAAAGTAAATTTTGATTTCACCTCCTGTCCTAGGTTATCCTAGCAGTGATGGAGAGTTAATTTTAGACACAGATGCAAGAGATGTGGGAATAGTGCTGTATTGTCACAGATCCAGGATGGGAAAGAGAGGCAATTACTGTGTAACTCGCAGGAAGCTCCTGGCAATGGCCAAGTCTATTTCACATTTTCACCATATATGGAAGGCATTTTACTCTACGAACATATAATGTATCATTACTTTGGTTACAGAGCTTCAAAAGCCCAGAAGGACAGATAGCTGGGTGGATACAGCACCTCCATGAGTATGATTTTGGAATACAGCACAGACCAGGTCGCTTACACAACAATGTTGAAGCACTGTCAGGGAGGCCATGCGAGCCAAAATACTTTCATTGTGATTGCCAAAAACTGAAGACTTGGAAGACACCAACTGCTCGGAGAACAAGAATCCAAGAGTTCACAACTGACAATGAACATTCTCCTTGGAGTGTTGAAAAGATTGGCGAAGATTAGAGAAAGGACCCTGCTCTTAGGCCAATACAAGAATGGAAGGAAAAGGGCCAGCATCCAGAGTGGGCTGGGTTATCTTGGCAAAGTACTACAACTAACGCACACTGGGCACAATGAGATTCGCTAGCTCTGAGAAATGGTGTCCTGTACAGGAACTGGAAAAGTGCAGATGGCAAAGAAACACGCCTACAGCTGGTACTCCCAGAAATTAGAGTTCCAGAGGTGCTGAAGGAACGTCATAGTTCAACAGCTGGAGGGTATTTGGAATTAATAAGTCTCTCAACAAAGTTACATTGCGATACTATTGGCTACATTGCGGGGATGATGTCGAGACATGGTGCAGAACATGTGATGCTTGTACAGCAAGAAAAGGACCAAGAACTAGAGGATGTGGTCATCTTCAGAAGTACATTGTTGAAGCCCAATTCGAAAGGATGGCAGTATATATTTTGGGTACCTTGCCAGTGACTGAGAGGAAGAATCTGTACCTACTGGTGGCTCAAGACTACTTCACTTAGTGGCCTGAAGTCATACCAATACCTAGCACTTTTGCCGATGCTTTAGCAGAGCATGCATTCTTGAGGTTTTGAGTAGGCTACCATTCCAACTTCACTCCGACAAGGGCCGTAACTTTGAAGCCAAGTTATTCCAGGTGGTGACCAAAATTCTGGGAATGAAGAAGAGATGGACTACTCCTTTGCATCCTCAGTCGGATGGAATGGTCGAGCGGCTAAACCATACCTTGGAACAGTATATGAAGTCGTATAACGATCTATTGAACATTAACGTTTCATGCCAAATGAGTTTATATAATTTGAAATCCTGCAGTGTTTTCAGTTAATGTTATTACTTTATTGTATACTCCATGTGTCAGTGTGCATGGCGTATTTTATTTATTTATTCTCTTAGCATCGCAAGCCCCACCATTTGTATGCTTGCTCTGAGGTATTTTATCACAATTTTTGTTCTATGCTGTTTTTTTTAAGAGATTGGTAATGGAGTCAAGTGAGTTTTATCGCGCATGAGGAAGGTTGTCGGGAAATAGCCGTGGACAATATGAGAAGGCTGGTGAAAACATTTGAAGATGTGCGGTAGGTGAAGTATACACATATTAACACTTGTGTGGACATACAAAGTTTGGCAGCTTACGTGTGTAACTAGGAGAACTGTAGTTAGACAATACCTGTAGTGTACCCTGAAACAGTCTCCCTACCATTTTATTACTTTCAGCATTATACTGAACTAGCCGGGAAGAGGTCGAATTGGGTTTGGAAGAAACATTATATGACAATTATTACAGTAAGGCTTGCTGGTGCACATTACATTTTAAATCATTTGATCATATTAAATTGTATAATTGAATCTGAAGTCCACATTAGTCAGTAATTAAATATTTAACATTTTGTCGCATGTAATTCTTTCTGGCACCCACTTTTCTACTAAAATTAATACTATGTAATGTAGCCGTGAACTAATTACAGTAAACTTCTAGTAAATACATAGCTGTTTAGCATTAGTTATTGTTAGTAGTCACGTGTTCAAACAAACATCACAATACTCATGCTACATACACACTACCACATTTTCTGTAAGGGTATCCTGGGTCATCAGTTAAAAGGTAAAAAAATTAAATGAGATGTGTCTACGCTTACAATGTCCATTCTTGTGGCAGACAATCGAAAGGATTGGGACTTCAAGGTGCCCCTCCCTATTCCTCCCTGCATATCGATCAGCTGTCCATGAATCCTCAAGGGTAACACCTTCGACAATGCTGTTAGGGCGAGAGCTTCGCCTTCCAAGTGATCTACTGTTTTGGAGGCCAGCAGAAGAAGAGGAGCCTGCTTCACAGACAGTGTATGCTGATGAACTGCATCGAAAATTGAGTACAGCCTACGACTTTGCTCAGCAACATTTAAGGGTCAACAGCGACCGGATGAAAACGTGGTATGACTGGAAAAAACCTGAAGAGACATTTCAAGAAAGGCATCTGATGTGGTTGTTTAACCCACAGCGACGAAAAGGATACTGTCCAAAACTACAGATATGCTGGGAAGGCCATCAACAGATTGTCAAAAAGATAATTGACGTGGTCTTCCTGTCTGTTCGCCAGGGCTCTCGGACAAGAAAACCCAAGGTTGTGCATATTGAGAAACTGGCCCTCTATGACGGAACAGAGTATGTTGTGTCTACTCGGGAAGAACAGATTTAAGTAGGGGGCAGTGTTGCGAGCCGCGACTATCTGGCTGAGCGGTGAAAGAGGATACACTGACGGCAGAACTAAGAGACACCCGTGGCACCGCGATAATCGGAGAGTAGTGTAAGCTGATATAGTAGCGGCAAGATCAAAGAGGTTCGGCGTACATTGTGCCGCTCATGTGCGGTGCCAGGTGTGAGTTAAAATGATAGTGACGAATGGCGAGAAGTATTGGGTTGCGACAAGTATTCGAGGGCGTCCGGCGAGGTTGATTGCGGCAAGTAGAGTGACGAAGGTGTTTTTGGGCTATAAGAGGTTCGTTGATTCTCGTGCATTGCATCCACCATTGTGAGTGATTAGAAAGAATTTCTATGTATAGAGAGATTTATTAATTCTATTTTATACACTTTATGTAAATAGTAGTTATTCGTTTTCTTTGACATCTATTTCATTGTGATTAATCGTTATCAACATATGTTTTTTGTATAGAGTGCTGTAAATAAATTACATTAGCTTTATTTGTTTTCTTTATTTTACCAAAGAGCTCCATCACCAAACGTACCTAGCCCCGACTTGTACCTCGAGGCCTTTTTTTTGTCAAAGTGCGCTTTTTACCATAAACATGACCACAGTTTTAAGTACTCTGTAGTGGCATACAACATATAGTTACTGTTGTGTCAAAAAACTTTGTTTTTGGACTCTAAACAGCTTGAGTCACCAGTGAATAAAGCTCTTTAAACGGCTCTTCTGAAAAATATGAATTTTGTAACATAGTGTCTTATGTCTCCGAGGTACAGATATATATATATATATATATATATATATATATATATACATATATATACACTAGCAGTCACCCGCGGTTTTGCTCGCGAGTATTATTCGTAACTGATCATATTTACTTTAATTGAAAAACCTCTTTGTACACAAGATTGTTACGTCAGTCATCAAGTGTTAGAATGTCCAAGCAGCAGGATAAGTAGCTATAGCTGTACACCCGAAAGCAGTCTTAAGTTTGTCCCTTCCACTAACAGCGACTTCGCCTGGACCTTATTTATAGCCTTGTCATTTTGACGTTGTAGGGTAGTTACATACACCTAAGGTAAGAGGTTAATAGAATGAAAAACATCTGATTTACCCTGTGCACAACCACTGGTGATATATTTTCAAAATATTCACTTTAACTTTATTGCCATTACTAAGTTTTATAGTGGGTAAATGTTTCGCGGAAACGTATTTGGTGCCTCAAACTTGAGATTAGTGAGATCATATATCGTCGGTTTACTGCCAAAAGTGACCAACTCAAAATGAGATAAAATGACAAAATGCTAGGAATGTGCGTATATGTTATTCACGATCAATTGCCCACTGTTTACAGTCTATTCGTCGTTTCGTCCTGTTGTGTCACATTATAGTAACATACCACATTTTGTTAATATAAACAATTTAATAGTATAATATTTTTGTAACAAAATAATGTTTAGGGCCTGTACCCTAATCACTTTTGGCAGTATACCGACGACATGTCAGCTGATGTAGGGGAACCTAAGTGGAAAGTGAACTGCAATTTTAACACTTTTAAACAACTACGTGTAAATTTGAACTAATTCGATCTGCCTCGTAGTTTTTGTGTGTCAAAATTGATCATTCGCACGCAGTTTTTAACGGAATTGAAGCCCAGAACCTCCCAGAATTTAGACCTGAGTAACAAACAACTGCGTCACGTAACGTCGAAATAAATCACGAAAATAAAATTTAATTAAAAAAATAAAATATTTGTGAATGGGAGCTCATAGAGGTTGTACAACACCACGTCTCGATAGGTTACTGTAGAGTGAAACTCCTGTATGGGTTATTTCTCGCTGCTCGTTCCTGCTTTTCGGATCGTCTGCCTTGAATAATACCAACTAAATTTTATTATTAATAATCACGTTTTATTATAAAAAAGATAACTTACATATATTTTTTAAAACTTACATAAGCATCACTCTGACGCGAGCAACGCCTAAATATCGCTACTGGGTATATAGATACCATGGGTTGATGGAATACAAATTTTGTGCTTTTTCAGCTTTTTGGGTGTCGAATTTTGAAATATTTTAAATTCACATCTCATACATTTGATTAAGTATCTAATTGAAGTGTAAATCATATCGCTAGCCCGTTCAGTGCAATAAAAATCTATCATTCACTAAAAAAAAACATATATCACCCCTGCACAGTAGGTCTACTGAGAAATCGAATTTCTAAAAATCTTAAAACCGTTTTGCGATACTTTCTGTAAGCATCATCCTGAAGAAAAATTTAATTGTATATCTCGACGGGTTCGATAGATATCGAGGATTTATCGAAAACACGTTCAAGGTCTTTTCACCACTTAAGAGAGTAAATTTCGAAAAACCCTTTAATAATGTTTTAGAACACTTTATTGGTGTCTCGTGGACGTGAAAAACACAACATTAGCCCCCCTGCAGTTCGATTACGGATCTGTTTTGGCCGCGTCATAACACGAACGTGACTTGGGTAAGACGTCAAACAGTAAAACGCGACCACCGATATATTATGACGCGCCAAGATTAAGACGTCAGCGTCTTAACAGAGTCTCAGCTAAGGCGCCCAAAAAGGTGCCTCAGTTAAGGTGTTACATCATAACTGACAATAAACGGAACATACGTTCATTAAACGTAGTCATTTCACAACTTATTGAAGTAATTTTGTGTATAAACTTACGTGAAAACACTATAATAGATAACATAGGAGGATTGAGTGGCCTCACATTTGTCCTAACCACTGAGAGGTTAGGATAGGTTATACTCACTTTGCTACAGTATATAAACAGCAAATTTTCCAGGAAGTTATGGTATTATTTCCTAAGTTGAAAGGGAACTATTTATTTCATTTACATAAAATATATTAACTACTTTAAATTATAAAACATTTTAAAAATACTATCGCTACAGTCAGTTCGCTATGTACGAGTGGTTCTGTGCAGAACTGTTACGCAAGAAATGTCGGATCGAATTAATGTGCAGAAATTTAGCAAAAATATTATCATTATTAATAAGGATCTGTGTAATATCTAGTACGATAACTATTTCTTTAATCCCAAAAACAGTCACATTAACTTTTTTTACCACACATTTGTCTCGTACATTTACTGTCCACTCAAGCGTGCGGTCAGCAGGCGGCAGTGTTCTGTACAGTATATATCCTCTCCAAAAATCTCTGCAGTTTTTAAATATTATAGGAACACATTTGAATACCAGTGCAGTATATACAAACAAGTGAGTAAGTATTATTGTGACCACAGTTAGAAAAAATTAATCACTTTTAATAACATCAAAACAGTATCATAATGCTATTGCTTTTTAAACTTAATTATTACAATTTTAAACTCACCCCTGCATCCAACAACTTGCAGAAAAAAAATTATAGATACGAGCTCGCCACCACTGACTTTTTCAAAATGATTCGCTCATACAATGAACACAATATGTAATTTACCTATGTATATTTCAGTTAAGTAAAATATGAACATATGTAAATGTTGCTACATTTGGTTGATCTCAGTTCGGCTACGTATCTCGTGGTGATGTTCACATTAGATAGAAAACGGTATGTAAAGCATAATTTTAAGAGCTTCAACATATTAGTACACTAATTTCTTACATTAAAATGTAAATGCACAAAATAAGCAGGAGATTCAGGAATTTTGCTCGAACTCTATTTTTTGCTACCCATCACTAATGTACAAGTGACTGTACACTGCACAGTAAAAAATATTCTTATTATTATATCCACACTCACACAAATTTAGGCTAAATCGTCTTTCATATAAGGGAAGAAAATTACATTCATATAGAAGGAAAAATTACGTATTTAAAATATACCTTCATTCGCATTTTAGAAATCTTTATTATTGTTATTGTACACAGAACAGGAAATATGGATAATAATGTTAAAATTTTCGGCTGCAGTAGCACTCGAACTACAAAACTTCAAGTTAGCAGGCCAAAACGTTAACCACGCGGCTATCGACACCATACTGACAGAGATTTTTCAATCTATGTTAAACTATTGTCCACAAGGAAAAACTAAATCTGTGTACATCTTGCGATATTTTTTCAACACATTTGTGCAATGTGACAGTACATTGAGGTTTTTTTATTTTATGTAATAATATGTCAATTATCCATACAAGTAAGGGAATATTACTGTTTATTAATCAGGTTAAGTTACCTTTCTTTTTAAGAGTGTAGTATTTAGTTTCCATCGTAACACGAGCAAACGTTACTATTTATAAACCAATTTAACGATCTGAAGCCTTGAAATTTGTTAATTAGCAAAAAGAAAATGTAACAACTCTTGTACTCGACACGAGTTTCTAAGCGTCAGGCATACCAACTTCATATTATTTTGCGTAAAAGTTACGACACCTTACGCACGGCGAGGAGCTTATGACGAGGAGAAACGTAATCGATTTTTTCGTTCAGCGTCATACGGTGCAAGTCTTGCCTGTGACGCGTTATAGTTATGACGCCTTGTACGAAAAGATCCATAATCGACCTGTAGGGTTCAAGATATATAGAATGTTAATTGAAAACACTTTTCGCCACTTTTCACCCCATTTCACCTTCTTAGGTGGCGAATTTCGAAAATTCCTGAAATTTCTTTTTAGGTAATTGAGTAATCATCAATCTTAAACAAAAATCACGTCGCTATATAACAATCAATGGGAACGATATATATCGACTGTGAATCGAAAACACATTTTACCCCTTTTTTAACCGGGCTAGGGCCAAATTCAGAAAATATATTTTAATGGTACTTGGGATATTTACAAAAGCATCAATTTAAAGTAAAGAGCAATTCGATATCACGATTGGTTCGATAGATATGGAGGAATAATCGAAAACACATGTCACATATTTACACCCCCTTAATTAAAGAATTTCGAAACATCTTGGAGTCCTGTCATAGACACTTGTATAAGTAACCAATTAAAGTAAAAATCACGACGATAACCAATTGTGTTTCAGAGATAAAGATGATTCATAAAAAACACATTTTGCCCCTTTTTACTGCTTGGGGGTCGAATTAAAAAAAACCCTGATACTACATTTAGGGTATTTATGTAAGCAACATTTTGAATTGATATTCAACTCTTTATCTCGAAGGATTCGATAGATATCGATAGTTAATCGGAAATACATTTAAGGTCTTTTCACCGCATTAAATGTTAAACTTCGAAAAATCCTTAAATTGGCCAATATGCATTTTTATGAGTATCCAATCAAGTTAAAATCACGATGAAAGGCCGTCGGGTTCGAGCTCTATCGACGTTTCTTCGGAAACACATTTCACGCCTTTTCACCCCCATAGAAGTCGAATTTCGAAAAATACCTTCTTAGTGCTCGCCTACGACCTGAGAGGAACCCACACAAAAAATTTCACTGTTCAGTGGTTTGGGCTGCAGTTTTATATGTCAGTCAGTCAGTGTTCATTTTTATGTGTGTAAGTATGTGTGTATATATATATATATATATATATATATATATACTGAACAGTTTAATGACGTGGTATATATATATATATATATATATATATATATATATATATATATATATATATATATATATATATTTATATATATATATATT
>PNEQ01030217.1:10484-30136 GCA_003012365.1 Medauroidea extradentata | reverse complement strand
TGGGGAGCTGATGAATGAGAGAGCAGGAGGAAAGTATGGGCGGAATGAGAGCAGGAAAAATTATGAGTGGAATGAGAGAGCGGGAGAAAAGTATGGGTGGATTGAGAGCAGGAAAAATTATGAGTGGAATGAGAGAGTGGGAGAAAATGAAAATCCAAGATGGCGGATGGATGTAAAATTATTTTTTAGATTTTTTTAAATTTTTGAATTTTTTTTTTTAATTTTTGAAATTTTTTTTAATTTTTGGGAAATTTTGGAAAATTTTGAAAGTGACGTAATCCAATATGGCGGCCGGAAACAAGATGGCGGGCGGAAACAAGATGGCGGGCGGGTGACGTCATCCAAGATGGCGGCGGTGACGTCATCCAAGATGGCGGCGGTGGCACCTCGGCACCTCACCCACAACCCACTGCTCCCGGAGGAACATAACCTATCTACTAATATAAGCACTATTATCATGATCTTATCATAAAACACATCACAAACGAAATTAATATTACTATACTTAAACAAAGCAAGTTATATCTAAGTATACTTCACTTGCATGTTTTAGTAAACCTACAATACATTTAATTAATATATTAAAAATACTTGAACGAACAATGTTTCAAAAGGTAAGGGCGCATTTATGGAACTTTTGACCAGTGCAAGTGAATAAGGCATTTTATCAATGAACATGTGTGTTTAAAATGTCACAGGACTGCTTTGTTTTCTAAAGTAATCTAATCAACTTTGAATTTTCAGATATTCTTGCGTGATTAATTTGTATGTTTTATATCAAAGTTATACACATAACAATTTTCTTTAATTATCTGGCATTGGCACCCGTTATCGCGTAATTGCTTGCGTATGAAAATAACTGCTTTGCATGTCAAGGGGGTTTCCGGTTTTTCGATTAAGCGTTGCTGGACGTTTTAATAGTTGGTTTAAATGATTAAGTAAGTCACAATGAAAGAAACACCCAACATTGAAGGTACCTATGTAACATAAAATGTTTAATTCATATGTCAAAGAAGTCCTATAAAATAAATGTTATTAAAATTGACATTTCAAATATCTACCCTTATCAACTTATTATATTAACGTTCTAATTGCAATTTACAAAAATAATTACCTCATCATTCCACTTAAAGCTAACAGGTAGGGTCTAGTGTTAATCCTGAATAATGTTATAAATTATGAATAATCATGTGTTTTTGTTTCAGACTACTATGTTGCAAATAAGGATATTTGAACGTCACGTAAAAATATATCAAAGGTATTTGAATAGTCTTGAATCATCAGCACTGATAATTGATTTTTGGGCATCATGAACGCAACATGCTGTAGTAAATTATGCAAAATGCACGATTTTTTGTGTATGTATATATTTATTTGTATTTATATTTATTTATTTATTTATTTTTTTTTATTGAACAACTCACAATGTCACCGTCTACTACGAACCGCTTGACATGATCGGTAATTTATTGTTTACTTATTATGCCGATTGAAATGCCATATCGTATGTTATATTTTTGGTGTGAGTATTTAACGGAAATAACTTACTTTACCTAGAATCTTAAATGCATTGTGCTTCATAATATTACATTGTAAAAGACAAACGACCCATTTAACATTCGTTTTCTTGTATTATTAAAGGATTAAAACGCCAGTGTGAACAATACATAATTTGTAATGTTCTTATGATAATTAGTAACTTACAATTCAAAAATACTATGATGGCTTAAAGTTACAGCTCTTTGGTTTCTTTGCTTTAAATAAATATTCTCTGAATAATTTAGTCTTACCTGAATACCACACGGATATTTTATGTTCGCAAACTTACGACATCGGCTTTTATTAACGTAATAGTAGGAATAAACTTAACTTTGTACTTTGGGTTTTTGATAATTACGAGTGAAATACATGATAAATACTTATTTCATTTTGAACATTGTCATTCTTAATACATTGTTTCTGTGGGGGAATTAATTATTTTATTTTTCCGTCAACGGGATTCGAACCTGCGTCTCAAGAACGGTACGAGAGTATCGTGAGGAGCTCGTTGGGTTGTTGCGATTTCGATGTGTGTGTCTGTACGCTGGCGAAGATACCCGAAGTGGGACTAAATTTCTGGCCTGTAGAGAGGCGACATTTTTTGTGTGGCCGAGTGTACTTAAATAACTGCCGCAAAAACCAAAGCATGTTATTTATGTGCAATGACCTTCGAATCGATGTGCTTTGAAATAGTTTTTAAGCATGGTGTTCTGTTAGGATCTGCCATCCACAACAATCAGACAGAATTGCTGTAAAATTTTAATACGAGTAGGAATAGAAATTCGCGTTATTGAATTTTGAAAGAATCCATTAATATCACACCTACAGTAATGTAATTCTGTATTCGTTCTTACTATTCAACTTCACAGTTGTCAAAGAGAATATAAATGTAAGGGATCAGCACAGAAATATTGCTTCACGGGTCAGGGTATCGCACCTCGGATGCAGATTTATGATTAAGCGCATGTATAATGCTTGATACGAAAGATAAGCGAGAGGGGTGAGAGAAACGGGAGATTCCCGAGAAAACCCGCTGACTAGTAACATCGTCTGACACGATTCCCACATGCGAAAATCTGGGAACCGGCCCCGACAGGGATCGAGCATGGATCGCCTTTGTGGTCTGACTCACCAAATACATATAAGTCAATACCGCACAGCTCTAATGCTAATAACATAATGAAGCGTGCGAAAAATAACACAGTAGAATTAGGTGGAATTATAGAATCAATTAATGTTATTACATTTCTGTTAACATAAATATTCTCTCCGTAATTCTGTTTTATTTAACTCATTAATTTTCGGCTGTAGTAACGGAAGTTGTTTATTAGTTATGTAAAGCAATTTTTTCTCCATGTTGTAATGTTGACTGGCTACATCTTTAATTAATTAAATGAAGTGTGATGTTAGCTGTTGGCTGGAGGTGGAAACACAGTCAGTATTCTCCTAGAATTGCACCAGCTACCCGGTAGTGGTTCATAAAGTATTTGGACTGACCACTCGGACGAATGCCAGCGAGCTGATGTGAGTGTGTCGACAGGTACTTCACGTTCGAGATCCAGGTCCTGGACGACAAGGACATGCGCAGAAGGTTCCATGTCAGCAACTTCACAAGTTGCACGCGAGTACATGCCTTCTCTTGCAGCATGCCCATAGGCCTGAACCCTGGCTGGAACCTGGTAAGTTCCTTATTGTATGCAAGCATTGACCAGACAACTTGTAAGACCGAGGGTAGGAATATATAGGAGTGATTTTGTGAAAGATTCCTGCAACAAGTTGGTGTTAAAAAACCGTTTTTGTGGTTGTACACCATTGTAATCTAATGTTGCCGATTTGAAGAATACCATTACAATAAAACTAAAAGCAAAACCAGATAGTATTAGCAGTTGTTAACAAACAAATTATACTGTACATACAGTTCCTGAAATACGGTATGAAAAACAATAACTGCAACCAGATTCCTTTCCGGAATTGTTATACGTTTGTTGATAGCAACTAGTACTGCCACTTCTTTGTTTGCTTTTGGTTTTACAGAGCCTGTTTTCTGCAATGTACTTCAGACTACTTGTGAATACAGCCCTCAAATTTAGCAAAAGTAGGCTTTTTCAGACACTTGTTTCTGAATACATGAGTTATGAACCGGATTCATTGGAAATTGAAGTAATTTAATTTGGACTTTAGTACAGTGATGGGTTCAATAAACTTATAGAATCACCACTTCAAAGTCTTACAGTAAGAACTTTGCGTTGCAGCGGGAACACTGCACTTGTATATTATTTGAGCCATGTAGTTCTCATTTAACCCTAACACACGCCTAGATATCTGCAGCCCGCAATACCCCTGCTTATACTCTGCTGTACTAGCTGTTTGCCTCTGTATATTTACAATGTGTCATTTCTGTACAAATGTTCACAAACTAATAATGTTTCTTTTTTGCTTTCTCTACTATCTGTTACAATATATACTCATACGTATATTTATGTTTGTATTTATGTATGTGTATGTGTGTATGTTGATGTCATATATGGGTAAACAGGAAGTCCGTTGCCTTAAGGGCTCTTCCTAACTACTTCAATGTTGCATATTAAATAAATTAACGTTCAAGAAACTACTTCTCGTTGAAATAACTTTATGGATTTACAGACGACCTGTTCTAAACACAAGTAATGTGTAATTAAGGTTAGCTGGTACATTAAGAAACCTAGCCAATTTTGGTTTTTAATGTTTCATACTTAAATGTTAATTAAATAACTACATGTCACAATTGAAAAGCTAATAAACTGTTTCAATTCTCCATTTTTGCAGTTTCAGAAGTTTTCACAAAGAACGTATTGAAAGAGTTATTTTGTAAGTTTATTCCATTAAGGAGCGATTTATTAATCTCACATTTGTCATTAATGTATCCTCATCAGTTAAAAGAAAATTTCCCAGCTAAGCACTGACGAAATTTCTTCATTCGTCCATCCATTCAAACTTTGTCGCTACAAGCTTCTTTGTCGCTACAAGCTTGTATGCTTAACAAAGAAAGCATACAAGTTACCAAAGTTTATGCTGTCTGTCACTCAGCTAATATAAAGATTATTATTATGTCATCATGCTTCAAGAGGCTGACGTGCTATTAAAATGAGTATGTTGGTGTTGTTACGATTTAAACTACATTATGAAATACGATATAATTATTGCGGAAGGCACATATTAAGGTTATAAATTATAATTTAAGTTATTATTTTGCCAACTAATTTAGTTAGGTCGACAGGCCCACCTTAAAAATGTTGCTGAGGATGATGTGATGTAGCCGTTACAACGCTCGTGCCAGAACGCCATGGTACATATTGGTGGCATAGTGACCCTGGTGATGATATGCTGCAGGCAGACTCCGTCAATTACGTCACACGTCCATATACCATACCGCATGTGGCAACTTGTACCCTCGTCGCAGTGAAGGATTCTGTTGCCGTATTGTGTTTAGTCTTCAATATTTATAGGTGAATCGTTGGCCGGGTTGGCCTGGTTTGGAAACTATGCAAGTGCTCAGGTTGTCTCCTTGCCAAAGTGTACATATGTTTGAACCAGCGAAATCACTGCAAAACTCCGTAACAAGGCCTTAAGGGGTATGGAAAGTTTCATCGAATATTTGTACTTTGTCAATGAACACCGGTTTGATCAGCAAAACATGAGCAATGGCGTATGCCCACAAACCAATAAATTCTATACTTTATCTGCAAAATATTACAAATGTTTTAAGGGGTATAGTTCAATTTATTCGTTTAGGAACTGCCTTAAGGCCTTGTTACGGAGTTTTGCAGTGATTTCGAAAATATTTTTGTATTGCCACCTAATACTCATATCAAAATATCGCTGCACAGTTTTGACACTCATGTGTTATTTATTTGTAGCTGAATTTTTTTGTAGCATTATACTCAACGGTTTTTTAGATTTCATTACCCAAAGTACCACGTTTTTAGTCGTGAAAATAAGCAAAAAGGAAGGAAATAATTTTTTTGCTGGCGAATGGGACATTATTTTAAAAACCCGTCCACAGTATTGCGCATCGTGTGATTGCACATTGACTCACATTTTTCCAAAACTTTTGTTTAAAAAAATATTTTAGTTTTTGGCACCAGTCTGGAAAAAACTCGGGAACAAGCTCTTAAGCGACCATTCCAGAGTTCACCAAGAGTGTTCGCGACACTGCATAGAACAGAAGTCAGGATGACTGGAGCGGTAATGTTACCCGTGTCGTCCAGTGTATGCCCTAGAGTGTTCGCGACACTGCATAGAACAGAAGTCAGGATGACTGGGGTGGTAATGTAACCCGTGTCGTCCAGGGATTGACCACAGTGCTCTTTGTTGCAGGTGCAGTTCAATCTGGCGGACTTCGTGCGGCGTGCCTATGGCACAACCTACATAGAAACGCAGCGCATCCAGATGCATGCCAACTGCCGCATACGGCGCATCTATTTCTCGGACCGCATCTACACAGAGGAGGAGCTGCCCGCCGACTACAAGCTGTACGCCCGCGTTAAGGCGGAACGCAAGAGGCCTAAAATGCCACCGCCGCCACCTCTCTTCGAGGCCAAGGACTCTGTAGATGTCATCGGCCAGCCTAAACTTGCGCCACACCACATACAGATCACTCTGCCGCACCACACCAGTCTAGGGTTCAGCTTCCCGGCACCTTCCGAAGCCAGCAGTGACCTGTCTCGCCTCTCAGAGGTCGAGACACCACGTTCCGACATCCAGGAGCATGTTGCTGAAGTCGCCTCGGCACCAGACGAGCTCGTAGCAGAACCAGGAGAGACTGCAGATCCAAAAGAACTACCTGAACAAGGAGAGGCTACAGAACCAGAAGAACCCTCTGAACAAGGAGAGACTGCAAGTCAAGATGAACCCTCTGAACAAGGAGAGACTGCAAGTCAAGATGAACCCTCTGAACAAGGAGAGACTGCAGGTCAAGATGAACCCTCTGACCAAGAAGAGATTGCAGGTCAAGATGAACCCTCTGAACAAGAAGAGATTGCAGGTACAGAAGAAGTCGCACAACCCTCTGAAGAGCCTGGCATAGAGCCTTCTGAACCACACGAGGCCACACTGCCTGGCGAAGACATCACAGAGACATCACCTGATGTACCTTCTGCAGAAACCACTGATCCAGGCGGGGCCACGACAGATATTAAATCACCAGACGAGCCCACTGAAGATGCTATAACTGTCGATGAAATTGCTGATGAGTGACCTATGTCAGAGCCCACTGCACTGTATCAGCTGATCGCATACCAAATCAAACGAACATATCACAGAATACACAGCTGCGGAGCTGGCTTAAGAGGATTGTCACAAATGTGCCAAAATGTACAAGTGTAGTTTTTTGTAGTTTTTTAAAACTTTTATTGTTAAAAAGTTTACTATTAATTATACATTCACTTATGTCTAAAACATTTACTTTGACATATTGTTAAATGAAATAAAAAATTTATATAAGTTCTCTGTGAATAAATATCGAATGTTCTTTTGAATTGTCAAATTATTGATTATGAAAAGTGTGAACTATTTTTACACCAATGTACCCTTAGGAGCGCTGCCAGTGTGTGCGACGTGAACAGAAATTTCAGAAAGTCTCTCACACGAGTGAAGTAGAACTCTAGACTGGCTACCCAACACTACAGACCACATAAAAGCTTCCTAAACACACTGCGCCCAATTAAAAGTCTAGAGTTACGTGAATGAAGTATGGGTGTGCCTTGAAGAATGGGAAACCAAAGGTAATTTTGTAATGTGTACTCCTACGCACTCCACATACACATCCAAGTCAAAGACATGTTCATGAACAAGGTGTCTTCTATGTTACTTCTGACTACAGTTTAAGTGTTAGTGTGTCATGTGAAGTGTTTATCACAATTAGGGTATATTCAACAAAAATGTACACACTCTACGAAAGGAACTATTTTTAGCTGACACACTGTGAAATCTGGAAACTGACTGAAGAGGCCCTCGCTCATGTCAACTCTGTAATACATAAATTCCTAAAGCCTACTCTAAGACTTTATGCAGAATTTGGAGCTGCTTTATTCGTGAGTCTGTTTGTTAGAAATGGGAAGTGTTGTTTTTTGCAGCATAGACCTTTTCAAACCTAGCTTGCTAGCCTTCCACTCAGAAAGAATATTTTTCCCTATTAGATATGCTACTTTCGCGGGTTGAAAGTAGGAAATATCCAGAGGCTGGATAAGAAACATATTGCTTATTGGTAGGTATACGAACAATATAGCATTATCTCTGCACAGCTTTAAAACATGTCACAAACTTTTTGCCATCCTGATTTTCTAGTGTTGGTAACATCATTCATGCAAACCATTTGCATGAAGTGGTGTTGTTGAATCATCAACTTGGGCTGGTAAGGCCATTTTCAGTCCATATTGAGTACATAAAAGCGGATATGTAGCCTACAAATTGTTTATGTTTTTTCACCTACAGCATTCCCAGCAAATATCAGGGATGTGACGGATTTGGTGGCATTACAAAAATGAACTGGGTTTGTTGTCCCTCTTATCAAGAAAGGTTCTTGCTGGCCCATCCTTCACTTCAACACTCGCATGTGACAACAACCATTCATGTCCCGGACAGTTATATATAAATCTAGGTTCATTCCATCGCAACCTAGCAAGGTAGTATTAACTTATGAAATCCAGTCACTTAGTTCTAAAACACAATGCGCAAATTATGCTTACTAACCATTAGTAAATACTTGTGGGAAAACTGGACGACGACAAGTACTGTTATTAACTTTTTTAATTTATTAATTAAAGTCATTATGTGACTATGTTACCGTGTGCCTGTCTAGGAGTACGTAATCTAGCTATGCAGTAGGCTACTGGGTTACGTGAGTGGTGTATGGGTGCCACCTGTACATGAACCAGCCCAGGTCGGTAGAGCATGAGTCAGGGCGTGTGACGTTCGTGGCTGTCTCTAGATGAGGCGGAGATATAGAGGGAGACTGAGAAGGCTATAGCTGGAATATTAAATACACTGATGGCTCTCTGAGATGTTGGCGGAGTAGGGCATGTGACACTACAGGAAATAATGTAGGCGACTCTCGGCGCTTCAGGTTGGTGTAACTGATTTATTACATTGGTAAAAAACTAGTAGGATTACACACACAGTTGCTGAGCAGTATTAGAGTACCCTAACTGGGAGCTACAAGGGTGGTGTGGCATGCTCTGGTAGGAGCACATGGCGAATAGGCACAAGTCTCTCGTGCACGTGGCCCACGTGTTTGCACTAGGTGATAGCGTTCACCGTTAATAAGCACTGTGCTACGTCTCTGCTGGTTGCGGGAGAAGTCCCGTCCCTTAAATGTTAAGTTTACATATCTGGCTCACGTGACGGGAATCGCAGACAAAAAGAGTACACTTTCAAAAATTATTACATTACCTACTTAAAAAATTATCCGGTTATAAACTAAATAAAAGACTTACAGCACTAGTGATGTCAGTTGATACAATAGTTGAGGTTCGGCCCCGCGGGAAGGAACTCGCCACACACACATCCGCACTGTACTACGTCTGGAGGTTCACTCTCATGGCTGCCAGAAAAAAATGAGGGTTACACACTACCTAGCAACCAATGCTCAGCAACCACCCTCTTAAGCTCAAGCAAGACATATATCAAAATTTACTGAGAAATATCACTATGTTTTCTACACATGCACAATTATTTTTACTACAAGCACTCAATCAGCTAGTTTTGTTAGTTGTTTGTGACATCAATGTCGGGTAGCTGCTCAAAGATACAGCAGTGTGGGCAAGGGGAGGTAGCACTAGACACTGCCCTGACGCGCTATGGGGTGGATCACACTCGCTGGGTAACCTTGACCCATGCACAAACTTCACTGCCCTCATGACCGGCCACTGTACTTCGGTGCCATTGCGCGTGCTGTGGAGCAGGTCCCACATTCACGGCCCTGTCGCGTGTTGGTGTTTTGGCTACCGCAGTACGATGACAGATGCCCCCCTTTCAACAGCTCAAACCCGACACTCAACGACCCTCTCACCAGTATCCCTCTCCCCGGCTCGCTATTGGCGACGGCGGGCAGCAGCCTGGCCGACGTCGTGGAGGGTGGCTCTGGAGGTGCTATGCCATCGCTTCGGGGGGTTGGCGTCGGGGTGTGCACTGTGGGGCGTTGTGACTTGCGCCAGCCAGGTGGGCTTGCAAAGGCCGAAGGGGGAGTTCAACGGCTCGCAGGGCCGCCGCCGTGTTTCCTCCCTATTGTGCCGGATGGCCTGCATCTTCCGCATTGAGGTTTTCGCGCCCTTGGCTGCTATAGCATGGGCGTCGCGGTCATCGCCGTCGGGGTGTTCGTGGCGGGGTGTTGGTTCTAACGCCAGCCAGGAGGGCTAGCGAAGACCCCAGGGAGGGGTGGTTCAACGGCCGGCAGGGCTACTGCCGTATTTCTCCCCTCTTGTGCCGGGTTGTCTGCATCTTCCATACCGAAGCTGTCACGCACTGTGTTGTCAGAGGGAGCCCGTCGCGGCAGCCGATGTCGGGGCACTTCCTTCCCCGGCTCTTGTGGCACTGATTTGTCATTCCACTCCGATGGAGAAAATCTCCGCAGCACCGCCGTTGTCGATGCGGGTGTTGGGCTTGCTCGTCCTTTCGCTCTTCCACAGTCATGGTGAAGTTTTCTTCGTCCAGTGTCGTCGCCTCCCCAGACAGGTCTCTTGTCCCGTGGTCGCCTTGTTCTGTTTGTATTAGTCCTGTCTCCTCTGGTTCTGTCACGATTGGTTCTCCTCCTGTTAGCGGCCGGCGCTCGGCGTCGAGGGGAACAGCCACTCCCAGGCTGCCTCTAAGACCGTGTGCGGAGTTTCAGGGGTTCGGGCTTGTCTTGCAGGGGTCTCCCCATGCGGTCAGTACTGTGCGTCACTTCCGGACTACTTTTCTGACCAAATGTTTGCTTTCCGCACATCATCTCTGTGGATTTTCATCTTCCTGCCGCACTCTCCTCTGACAATGCAGGACGTCGTCGCTCGCAAATGATAATTCACCCTGGAACAGTAAAGATTGTGGTATTTCAGATCTTAATAATGTGCACACTGCAATTTCACGACAGAAAAATCAGTCTCTCATATACATGCATGGCTAGCGCTCAGTACATTCGGTAAAAGTAGATTTGATTTGCAACTTGACGAACAGAAACGTGCAAGTATAATAAAACACAATGAAACTGTAAAACAGAATCGTGAAATACTGAAGAGACTGGTTGCAGCTACATGCTTTTTAGGGTAACAGGAATTGTCATTTCGACATATGACTTTAAAACTGCCCAAATAGCACCATTTTGCACCGTGGAATCCAAAATTTCCCGACAGAGGACCCCATCCTTTTTTGGGAGGGAGTGGATGTACTTTATGTTGCATGTGTTACCATGTGTCAGGATAAGCCCTGTAATCTAATTTCATCCATTCTTCGGGATTGAGGGCTACAGGCCCGTATCGCTAGTTTTGTAGTAAATTTTTCAAATTTTCATAGTACATTCAATCATTTTTATTTAAATAGAAAAAACATTATTTTTTTTATATGTGTTAACTCGTAGCTCGGGGCCAAAGTATATTCCAGCCACGTCCAATATATTTATTGTTTGAAATAAAGGGAAGTACTGAATTTTTTCAGTTTGGTAAGTCAGTTGGTTTTAGTAACACACATATAACCGAAACATACTCATTTTGATATCTATGAGCATTTTGAAAAAATTATTAGACGTAAGAATATTTCACAAGTGCGAAATTTAGTCACAATTTGTGTCTGATATAAGAGAAATTATCTCACACTAATATAAAAATAAAATTATGACCTTGAAAATCGCTGTAGGCCGTGCCTTTTAAAACATCACACTAGTGTTATAAATTAAAATATCCCGCTAATAATTGAACTACCTGCTAGGCCAGTCTAAGTAGCTCTTTCATTGGCCGTTAATTTTACGCACTAATTACGTATAGCCCACAGTCGTAGAAGAACAGGTCTGGACACTCGCCTATCTACCAATGTATTTTGCTTGACCCCCTTGTTGTTTGGCTGTAGTTCACCAAGTTACCGAGAATATTGTGTTTTATTGGCACTTCAGTTCGGGTGGTCGGACTCAACTCCGCTCACTTTTTTCCATTGTTAAATTTATGAAGTAAATAAAGGTTGCTGGAAACTTTTCTTAAATTAGGTAGCGAAGAAAGTATTTCATAAATTGATTAAAAATTCGTTTTGATAAATGTTTTATCTTAGCGGAAAGGAAGTGGGCGGAGTTTGAGTCCGGCCGCCCTAACTGAAGCGCCAATAAAACACAATGTTCTCGGTAACTTAGTGAACTACAACCAAACAACAAGGGGGTCAAATATCCAGGTGTGTGTCCAGACCTGTTTTTCTATGGCCGTGGTCCAGACCTGTTCTTCTACGACCGTGGTATACCCTATTTTGTATAGCTAATGTTCTTCTGTAGCCACCGCCATGGACAGTTAGGTTTTTTGGATACTGAGTTGGGTATTCGGCACACATTTTGTGTTTGTGCTGTTATTTTATCTTCTCGTCATTTCGGGTTGTCTTGATTCTTACGTCTTTTTCGCTATGGCGATTTCGCGTTTCTAATTGATACTTTTGGTTTGTACGATTTTTTTTTTCGTGTCTAGCTTATGGCTGTAACAGTTTTTGCCCCAAGGCCAGTCAAATGGGTGAAGTGAAGAAGTAAAGGTCTAAAAAACCTTTTCTTATAAAGGACAGGTGGCGCACTCCATTCCAGAGGCTACTCTTCTGGAATGCAAGAGGACTACTTGGTAAGGAAGCCGAATTCTCAGACTTCCTTTTTAGGCATGAAGTACAGTTGGCAGCAGTGAATGAAACACACTTGCTCCAAACTGACAAATTGCGCTTCCCCGGATATGTTATCCACCGAAAAGACCGCGGAGGTCGCTATGGTGGGGTAGCTATCATTATTAAAAATAAACTATAGCTCCAGTCCCACAGCTGTCGCTATTAAGCTGTCAGTATGTGGCAAGCCACTGACTGTAGTATCAGAGTACTGTCGCACTAACCAGATAACTAACCAGGACTTATCTAGCTTATTAGTCCCTCTGCAGTCTGCCTTAATACTGGGAGACCTAAATGCTAAACACCCCTCTTGGAACTCAAGAGTAGCCACGACTAATGGCAGTAGGCTATATACCCACCAGTTGCACCATGACTATATGGTGTGTGCGCCAGACAACCCCACCTGGTATCCTAATGATGTAGGCAACAGGAAGCAACCAGACGTACTAGATATAACTATTTATAAAAACATAAGCTTTGTGTATGAACTAGAAGTACTACATGAGCTTACGTCTGACCACTTGCCAGTCCTCCTGCTAATAGAGAACATAAGAGCAACCGCCAATCAAATGTGTACTACTCTCCAGTACTCTAACAAATTGGCCCGCCTTGCAAGACTACATGGAATGGGAGCTGAACACTCCAGAGCAAATCGATTCCCCTGAGCAGGTTGATGAGTGCGTTGCTACACTCACTAGCACAATAAAGACCACAATTGATAGGTTTATCCCTAAAAAGGCATATGTATCCATGCCACAAACACTACCACAACGTATTCGTGACTTAATTACAGCCCGCAACAATGCCTGCCGGCACTGGCAACGGACAGAACTGCTTCCGAAGGCTACAGGAGCAGATAAAGAATGAAATATTCAATCATAGGTAAGCAGAGTGGCAAGACAAAGTTTCTGCCCTCAGTACAGAGGACAACAGCCTGTGGCGAATGACACGAGGCTTGTTAAATAAACCTCTCCATATGCCCCCACTTAAGGGCCCTGATGGCGAGGCCTATTCACCCCAGAAAAAGGCAACACTGCTAGTAGACACACTAGCAGCTGCATTCCAGCCCAACCAGGATCCCTCAGACCCTGATCACACCAGGAACATTGAGGAGAGAGTCGCTGCACTCATTGCGGAGGTTCCTAGAACAATGCCTGTGTTGACCGATGGGACTGAAATTAAGCGCATTGTCCACAGATTGACACCGCGCAAAGCACCTGGATATGACGGCATTCAGGCCCTTGTCCTTAAGAAGCTGCCCCAGTCAAGCCTAGATGCTATTGCTGAGTGCATCAATGGCATAATGCACTCTCATCACTTCCTTGACCAATGGAAGTGTGCACATGTCATTCTCTTCCCCAAGCCAAGGAAGGATGCCACTCTCCCCCAGAACTGTAGGCCAATTAGCCTACTAAGTGCCCTGTCCAAACTCGCCGAGTGCATCCTGCTCAGCCGCATTCAGATGCACCTTGCGCAAAATAACATCCTGCCAGCCAAATGAGCAATTCGGCTTCAGTCGCAGTCACTCTACAACACAACAGCTTGTTCGTATTGTAGAGCACATAACACAAGGCTTCAATCAACGCAGGTACACTGTCACTATATTCCTCGACATAGAGAAAGCATTCGACAGAGTATGGCATGCCGGGCTAGTGTATAAAATGCACAGAGCGAGCATTCCCGACTGCTATATAAAATTAGTGGGTAGATACTTAAGTGAATGCAGCTTTGTAGTTACGCTACCTGGAGCAAGATCAAACCCTTACCCTAATAAAGCAGGAGTGCCTCAGGGCTCCATTGTCGGCCCAGTATTGTTTACCATATACATAGCTGACATACTCACCATTCCCACAAACCAGCTTGCAAGCTATGCAAATGATACAGCTGAGTTTGCAACTTCTTGGCATGCCTCACTTGCTGTAGCCAAAGTACAAGAAGTATTACAGGCCTTAGATGCCTGGTTCACACTCTGGCGCATCAAGATAAATGTAGGCAAGTCAGAAGCAGTTGTCTTTGCCCGAAGACAAATTCCTTCAGCTCTTGCCCAGACCTCCCTGTTTGGCGCGCCAATCGAGTAACAACCCAAGGTTAAATATCTTGGAGTCATGCTAGACTCCAAATTAACCTGGAAGGCTCATACCAATGCTAAGCTACGGCGGGCAAATGCCCGCCTAGCCCAGCTATACCCTCTCCTCAATAACAGCCACAATCTGAGCACTAAATCTGGGATAAGATTGTACTCAGCCCTAGTTAGACCTATATTGACATATGCAGCCCCAGCCTGGGGATATGCTGCAAAGTGTCATATACACCCACTAACAGTGCTCCAAAACAAAGCGCTCAGAAGGGCCGCAGGAGCACCAAGATATACGCCCAATGTAGTCCTCTACAATGAGCTGAAATATCCCCGATTCACAGACCATATCCAACTCTTGACTCCCAACTTCTACAAAGCTGCGGCAAAGTACACTAATCCCTTAGTGCGAGCACTAGGAAACTATAACCCAGCGGTGCGCATGACGCACAAAATGCCGAAACACGTCTTGTGCGAAAAATCACCGTAAGCTCCTCAAAAGAAGATCACCAGAGTGGAGAAGAAGCCGACTCCAAGAAGAAGACGAATCAATCTGGGAATCAAGAAAAATTCGTCAACTTGCCTAAGCGAGAACTGCCGATGGCTTAAATATGCTAATGCATCGCGGTATCAGCCATGGCGTTTCGCAGAGAGCGTTTGGCCCAGCGAGGGCTCTCGTCTTGCACAACTCAACCATGACTGCATGGTAGTCATCAAGCAATTAGATATGCATTGATCATCCATCAATGCATCGCGAAATCAGTCATGGCACCGCAGAGAGCATATGGCCCAGTGAGGGCTCTCGTAGTGCACAACCTAGCCATGATTGCGTGATAGGCGACAAGAATCTCTCACCTAAAATGGTACCGCGGGCACTTATGCCCGCCCTTTCGGGAAACTTAGGTTATTTCCCCTAGGTTAAGTAGAGCTAAGCTTAATTTAAGTTTTTCTTTTACAGCTGGCTCACGAGCCCTCCTGCTCGTCTTTAATTTTCGCCTTTTAACACAACTAACAAAGCAAGTTACACATAGCATGAATTCTATCTTTTCTTCCTAGCATGGAGAACCCATCTCGCATGTCTATCTTCATGAGTTTCCTCCCGCGACCTCGCGGGTTTACCATGACCCTCTACGGGATTAGCTCCCAGTTAAATCTGAGGGAAGTGCCAGGCCACAAACGCTGGTTTGGCGCTTCATAACATCACAGTAGGCCATTTGAGCCATGTTCCTACCTAACCCAAGCTGCACGTACGCAGTAGTTAGAGTGTATAGGCCACAGGCCTGGCATGCTGCTACACCTCCCTGCTCCCTCCTAACTTCTAGTAGTTATACACTAATATAGGGTGTGGACCAACGAAATATATAGTAATCATAGAGTGGCGGAAGCAGCTATTTCCAAGGCTCTCAGGTGAAGCCTATTTGAAATTGGTCGGCCATTCTACCTATAGTCAAAACATTGTCAGCTGATGCATGTTGTAATGTAGGTTATACGAGAATTGTGAGAAAAATTTTGGGATATTGATCATCGTAATTTGTTTGTCGAGTCCATTACAACTACACCTAATTAATGTATCACTAGAGAACATTCGTACACTCGCCAACATGAAATATGTATTAAATTGCTGCAGTCCACAACATTGTGATGCCTATCTCAGTATTTGGCTGCACACAATACAGCAGCTTTGTTTATGCAGTTTAGATAAATTGTACTGTTATTTTATGGGTAACTGCAATGAGACAGGATAAAGTTAGGTACCGAACTTTTTGGTTTACAATCAACACAGATCAAATATTAACGAAACATAACATTTAATTAATCGTGTAGAAATTTATTACTGGGAGGAGAAGGAAAATACATACTACTTGATAGTATGGTATTGTATAGACTGGGACATGTTGCCAAAGAGAAGGATACATATATGGAACTTGAGGTGCGGGAACGGAAAAAGGTGCAAAGAGGATAATGGGATAGGTGAACAGTTGGTGAAGAAGGCAGCGGTACGATGGGGAGGATGAAGGGATATATAGGCCATCTGTAATGTTGAAGGAAATGGGATGGAGCACACTAAAAGACAGTAGAAGAAATTAAAGTCTGGTCAGGATGTTCATACTTGTGACTAGAGAGGGAGGTTGAGGAGGGTTAAATTGTCACCTAGCTAAGGGAGGGTATGGGGAGAGTAAACACCTATGAGAAGGTTCAAGTGGAGAGAAGAGAACGAATTGGTTAGACAATCTATGCTTGTGAGGTCGGTGAGAGGAATATTTTACAGAATGACACGGTAAGTGTTAGGAGTTGGAAGGTTCAGAAGGGGTTTGAGAATGGTAGCCTAGAGAGGCAGGCAAGAATTGATCTCGCTACATGGCGACATACCAATTGCGAATATCTACAGCGGGTCTGGCGGAGGATGGGATGGGGACTAGAGTCAATGCTGGTTAGGACAGTCAGGGAGTGGAATTTGTTGCAGGAGGATGTGGTGTCGTTGAGGGGTGTGGGACAGTTTAGGAGGGCTTTGGAGAGGATGTTGTAGGAGTGTTGGATTCTGGCCACCAGGCGCTTGCCCAATAGCAAGAAATATTATTATTATTATTTATTTATTGGTATAAAGTCGAGGCTCTTAAATAGGGTTAGGGTGGGTGGCATGGTTGTTTACTGTTGATGTAGTTGACATGTTATATGCATGGTTCTTGTAGTAATAATAATGTATTATAGATAGTATTTATTTTTAATTTGTATATATAAATGCAGGCTTATTTGCATATGTTCAGATGTTTTATAATTTACATTTACCAGTAGTCCTATAAACATAACCTTAACTTACAAAGTCTTACTAAGGTTAATTCTACTACAGGTCAGAAATATCAATGTTATAATATTCCCAGGGAAAATTTCTGCCACTTGAGCGCTGGTATCGCTAATGCACCAAACTGACCAATCACAGAGCTTTTCTGAATTTTAAGATTTATTAACTTAATAATTTAAAATGCGAAATCGGTTTCTTTTCTCTTTAAAATTAAATTAAATGACAAATATAATTTCAAAGTTTATTAAAATTTAATTTTACTTAGGTTTCGTATTTAGGTCTCTTAGCGATTGAAGCGAAACTAGTGGCAGAAATTTTCCCTGTGCCAAGCTCTCCCATAAGAAAACGTATTTTCTTTCTAACTTGTAGCAAATCGTTGCCTACGCTATTAACTAAAGGCCGGGACAACGAGAATCGAGAGGCGTACCCTTCGATGTAGTTCCAAGAGTGTCGCTAGGACTCGCTATAATGTTCTTTCCCGATGATAGCCGAACCGAAGTTACCCGAATGCGTGTTTGTTGTTAACAATAATGTAACTTTATTCACTCCAAATATGAAGTGCGTTAAAGAGAAAAAAACATTATGTTTACGTTACTCTTACTTTTGCCTGTTTATACCTTAACAGCACCATTACGTCACACCGACGTCACAACGGGATATTAATTACGTCGCAGAAACGTCGAAAAAATAACCTTAACGTCGCACAGACATCCAAAATCCAAATGTCCGCTTTTTGTGACGTCCCAAATGTGACGTCGTCGCCGTGACATCTCTGCAACGTCGCCTCCAAGACGTACATGTGACGTCGCTGCTACCAAGTGTGCTGTAAGGGTATACTGTACCTATTTTTTAATTCTTGGCATTTTGGGAAACAATGAAATATGATATTTTGTTCAGGTTTTGAGGAATTGGATGTACAGTTCGGTACGCAGCAGCAACGCCATTTCAAATGGCAGTTACAACGTTTTGCTTCTAGTAAATACGCTTCAACTGAATAAATAATATTCACTATAATACACACGAGCTATCTTGTGCCTATTTCAGTATTAATTAGTATTACATGTACAACAAATTTAATAACATGCATAGTCTAAACTTATTGGGCATTGTAATATTCTGTAACGTACAAAAATACCGTAAAAAGACGGAGCAATGGTGCATTTTTAACCAAACAGTCATTTCAAGTTCAAATAGTCCATAGAATGAGGATATGAAGAGCAGTATAAACAGTCGCCAAATAGTACGAATTTCAAATTGCGAATACAAGAAAAGAACAGAGATGAGACGTCTAGCGGCCATGACGAGAACCTTCGCTAAAGGCACGGATTTGGTGCGGAGAAAGGCTGCCGTGTCCCGGCCTCTAGTTAATAGCGTAGGCAACGAGCAAATTGCAGTATTTGCCTGTAGTAGAATTAACCTTAGTCTTACATAGTGTACTATACTCAAAACTGATGTAACAATAATAACACAGAACTGAAATGCGTAATATATATTTTATGTCTGCATATGTTTACTTTAATGTTTTTCAAATTTATATATTTGGATTGTGAGCCAGTTACTCACTACCTGCACATTTTCGTCAATTATTTTCATTCTGTATTTACGATTTATTCTTGTTCCTAACTTAATAAATGATAGACAGAAGTATGTATATGCTTTACATGCCACATAGACATACACAGTGCATCGTAAGTTTTGTTTTTCTGTTATTATCGGCACATAAATGTAATTATCCCTAACCACGGTCGTAGAAGAACAGGTCTGGACACTCGCCTATCTACCAATGTATTTTGCTTGACCCCCTTGTTGTTTGGCTGTAGTTCGTCAAGTTACCGAGAATGTCGTACTTTTTGGCGCTGTTTCCCGGGCGGTCGGACTCAAACTCGGTTCACTTTTTTCCATTGTTGAATTTATAAAGTAAATAAAGATTCCTGGAGCCTTTCCTTAAATTTGTGAACGAAGAAAGTATTTCATAAATTGATAAAAAATACGTTTTGATAAATTGTTTATATCAGCGGAAAGGAAGTGGGCGGAGTTTAGTCCGACCGCCGTTACATCAGCGCCAATAAAACACAATATTCTCGGTAACTTGGTGAACTACAGTCAAACAACAAGGGGGTCAAATATCAAGGCGAGTGTCCAGACCTGTTCTTCTACGGCCGTGTCCCTAAAGCCGGCCTCACACGATGCCTAATTTCATAGCAGTTTCTATGCCCATTTTCTGGTAGCATTTTTGCTTCCGTCTGAGTGCAGTTCCAGCACCTCCACAAGGGGTTTGGTTCTGGGCATGGCAGATTTTGTACCCGAAACGTTACCCAAAAACGTAATAGAACATGTCCTATTTTTCGGGAGTTCATATTACCCAGAATTCTCTCTGGCCAATCATAGGCGCAG
>PNEQ01030217.1:0-10384 GCA_003012365.1 Medauroidea extradentata | reverse complement strand
CACCCTGCCACGCCCCTTTGTTTTGTCGGTGGAAAACATGGCCGACACAAGTTCAAATGGGCTTCGAACTCTATGGCGCGGAATAACACCCGTTTTTTTTTAATATCGTTGAGTTACTGGTCTTGTCTTGTTTCATCTTTGGCTGTCAGTGAAAAAAAGTATAAAAAAAAGTTCTATTTGATTTCGATTCCAACAAATTTCGAAAAGGTGTGTCTGGTAATTATGGATCGTTTCGAATTTGGTGAAGCACAGTTAATATCAGGCGAAAATTCTCTCATTCGTGAAAAAGGAGTTAAACTTTATGACGGGGATGAGAAGGTAGGTGATGCTTACCTTCGGATTTTCGTTAAGAAAAAAGTGGTTCTGTTTATGAATGTTTTTTGATTTTATACGACGGTTGAAGTTGAGTTTCGCAGTTCTATTTTTGTGCGTTCACACTTTCGGCAGTACACGCATGTATACGTACATCAAGTGCTGTAAGAAAGTCCGTGCTGCAATATAAAAAAAGACGGATGATTAGAGTACTTGGTCCAATAAGATTTGACTATCAATAATAATAAGTTTTACACTCTGGGCTAACGCCCGGTGGTGGCGAGCAGATTCCTCCCCATCCCCACAGTTCCAATCCTCTAGTCCTTTTCTACCTGAACCTTCCAACCCCCTTAACCGTCGCCAACTCCTCCCGCGCCCCACAGTGCATTCCACTCCCTCACCAGCATCGACTGACCCCTCTCCGTTCTCCTCCACACCCTCTGAATTGTTTCACTGTTGCTACCATTACTCTTGAAAGTTCCTTAATTTGCAGGCCAAATTTCCCCATCCTTCCTCGCCATTCATCGCCCTATACAACTTGACCAGCCTTTCCACTCTTCTCCTGTCCCTCAATGTTTTCCATCCCAATTCCTTCATCACACTAGGCCTAAAGTTCCTTTCCTCCTCACCACGGTAAATATTAAGTTTAGCTACTTATCGTATACCGGCCAAACTATTGATTTTAGACATACAGTTTAATGATGAAAATTGTTTCTAGTGATGTTCTAAGTAGTCCTATGTAAAAAAATTTTTTTGTTAGGTTAGTTTAAGTTTGATTAGGTTAGTTTGTTAGATTAAGGGCCAGTTTCACCAACGAAGTTTAACTTTGCCACAAAGCGAGATTAACAAATCTCGATGAACCTGAGTTTAAGTTACAGGTGTGTTCTACCAACAACACAGCAAGTTTACGTTACCAGAGATTAGTTAACCTTGGTTGCACGATGGGTTGTGTGCGCTGAGTTGCCTTAATTGTGTCGGAAATACCCGAACACTTGTCGGAAATTGCTGAATATGTGTTTGTGAATTATTACATTTGGAAACTTTGTTACAGCGTTCTTGAGGGGAAGGAGGAAGTGTTTGCATCATACTATCTTGGGGGGGGGGGGATACACCTAGGGGGCTAGGTACCCCTGGGTAAATTTGGAGCATAGCCAGCAAGAAAAACCAGGGGAAGATATTCCAGCGAATATAGTTTACATAATTTTATTGCTGTAAAGGCAAATGTTCATCTACACACAATTGTTTAGTTATTTTCTTGTCTGTATATTTTTAGTTAACCTGAAAATACCAGACGTGAAACAGAACCTCATACACTGTAAAAAAAATTTTTTGTACTTTTACAAAGAAAATCTTTGGAAACCCAGTTGCCAAAGAAATTCCTTGTAAAACTACAATGGTTGTCCTTGTAATAAAATACAAGGTAGGCCTATAGTTTTGTAAAATTACAAGGACTAACCTTGTTGTACTTTCAATAAGGAAAACATTAAATTTGAAAGCTCGCTGTACTTCATAAATAACACTGAACTTATTTATCAAATACTTTTCAGATAAAGGATATTTACATGAATTTATTTTAAACATTAAAAAATTTTTGATGTGGTAAGCAATGAACCCTTTTCCCCGCATGTAGAATCTACGCATATTACCTCTAGGCCACTGTGTCTTCTGTACTGGTTAACCTTTATTTATTTGTATACATTCAGTGTATAGTTCAGTAATAATCCTTTCTATTAAAGCACATGATTAAATAAACATTACTTTTATTCCAGTAAAAAACTTTCCAGAGGTTGTGATCTTTGCATAAGTAATTTTCGGCGAACCTATGATTTTGGTAGACTACATATTTTTTCTAAGTTTTTCTTTGCAAACAAAATCCATTTAACATTATAAACTAATAATTTTACAAGGAAAATTTTTCAACATACACAAAAGTTTGTATGATGTACAGACATTCTTTGTCATAATTTACAAAAAATTAATTTATAGTGCTGGAACTATCGGTGTATGTATCAATGAAAGTGAATAGACCAATTGTTTTGACAAGCGGAAATGTATTTGGAAGTCTGTATCATCATACTCATCAAAATAACGATTTCTTTTTAGAATCCGATGAGGCAGATTCAAGGAGTAAAGTCTTTGTTTGTATTGTCTTCAAATACCAAATTATATAGTGCTCGCGCCATTTTATTATGAACTTAAGCAAGATTAGTGGCGTTACTCGGCCAAAATCGATCCATTAAAATTAATCTCGTTTACGACGAGAAAATAGAGTTTAACTGCTTGGTGAAACACAAAACATGTATATTCGAGATTAAATGACAATTAATCTAGATTGAATCGCTTAAACTTGGTTGGTGAAACCGGCCCTCAGTTTAGGTTAGAGTAAGTTAGTTTAGATTAGGTTAAGTTAGCTAGGTAACCTTACCTAACCTAACATTAAGTTAGGTTACCAACTTAACGTAACTTAAAATAACCTAACAACCTAAAAAAACCTGAACAAAAAAAATTATTTTATGTAGGACTACTTAGAACGTCACTAGAAGCATTTTTCATCAATAAACTATATGTCTAAATTCAATAGTTTGGTCGGTACACGATGAGTACATCATTTGGGGTAACTTTGTACCATTTTGGGGTAACATTGTACTAGGGATTTTCTTTTATATAATAGTTTTGTGGCATTCAACCACTATGCAAATTTTAAGAATAACAAATTGATTAATCTAGTACACAACCTTATTCTTAAATTCTGAAATACTTCATTTGAAATTAATCTAGCCTGGTGGTACAAAGTTGCCCTGAGCGGTACAAAGTTATCCCAGATGACTAGTGATTCTTGATATTTACCGGCCTGTTCTGTATTCTGCCTTAGTGAACAGGCAGCCTAATTTACCCCAGCCCCCCTCTCCATTCACCACCTTGTACATCCTTACCAGCTTTTCCTCAATTCCTCTTTTCTTCATGTTTCACTTCAACACAATTGGCTGAAAATTCCCTTCGTCATCACTGTCCTTTTCTTGCCTTCTCCAATTATCCTTCACCCATCTTTACACATTCTCCAGCTACAGCACCTCCAATTCCATGTATGGGTCTCACTCTACTCTTCTGTCTACTTTGATAATTGAGCATACCATTTTTATATATGCCTTTTCCTTCACTGCATTACTGACGCTCTCTCTACCTGCCTTCTCCACCCCTCTCCACCTCCTGCCCTTCTGTACATGTTCATATTGCTAACCTTCTTCCTTGTAAATCTAACAATCTTCCCCGAATTTTCGCAAGTGAGAGTCGTGTCGGACAATGTTTTTGGTTGCTGGTTTTCTCTGAGATGTCCCTATTCCACATTACGCTTCTCCCTTCATTCTGACACCATTCCATACTCATGCTCCTTCACCAACATTAATAGACCTTGATGTTAAGATCTGACCAATATCTCTCACACCTCACATACATTGTCTTTCTCACATTTATTTTCATTTTGTTTTGTTTCATCCACAATAGTATTCTGTTAGTGTCATCTCATGACAATTGCAACATTTTTAAGATTTTACTAATTTACACTTAAAAAATTATTTACATTTGTATCCCAATATCTTCAAGCATACACAACTTGTGCTCAAGATTTACGACAGCACTAACAACTGAAATTACTAGTTTTGTTTAAAGTTTTGCTGGAATTTTATTTTGGTAAGATTGACTTTTAAGAATGACAATTTTAAAAATTGGCTAAAGGTGGAAAATGTTTCTGCCCACAAAAAATTATTCAACAAATTTGAAGGGAAAAAACAAATCATTGTTTTAAAAATAATCATTTGAAAATTTGTAGGGTAACTCTGTTATTGTCAAATATATACTATGATAAAAATTAATAAATTAATTTAAGAAATGGAAATGTACATAAATTTCAATTTTTTCTGTAGTGAACTAAGAAATTCAGAACCAAAGTGCATGTCAAATTAATCACAGTTTGATACTGAACGAAATCAAAGCTATAACAAATAAAGTTACCAAATAATAAGGGACGAAAAATATTTACCACAGTAAATCCCGCAAAGACAGTAAAATGAATATATAAATATGGAGAGGCATGTTAGATTTGTGTTATTTCAAAATTGTTGACTTTATTTTTGTGCCATCATCAATACAATAGTTAATTGTGCTTTTTGTCTGACTACACAGATTCTATGAAGAATGTGTGTGTGTATAGTTTTGATTGTTCCATTGGCAAATGCTGCATTAAGGGTGTGGTACACAGCCATTTTCATTACCATGTTTTTATTTGTACCAGATTTTTTTTCTTACTTTAGACACAAAGTGGATAAAGATGTTGCTGGCTACAATTTCACGTACATAAAAACAAAGAATAAAAACTTTTATGTATTTAAATAAAAATGCTGAACTTTAAAATAAAAGTTAAAAATTTTAAAAACTTTTCTTAAAAATAAAAACATATTTAATTTTTGGTTTAACGTAGCTGAACGTGTAGCCTACATCGCTATTCACTGTCAATTATTTCAGTTTGGTGAGTTAGTTTTAGGGTAAATATCAAGAATCACATCTCATCGTGTACCGACCAAACTATTGATTTTAGACATACAATTTATTAAATGAAAAATGTTTCTAGTGATGTTCTAAGTAGTCCTACATTTAAAAAAAAATTTGTTAGGTTAGTTAAGTTAGATTAGGTTAGTTTACAATAGCTTAGGTTAGTTTATGATAGATTAGGTTAGTTTATGAAAGATTACGTTAGTTTACGATAGATTACGTTAGTTTAAGATAGATTAGGATAATTATCAAGAATCACTACTCATCATGTACTGGCCAAACTATTGATTTTATACGTATAGTTTATTAATGAAAAATGTTTTTAGTTTAAGTTAGTTTGATTTGCAGTTAGTTTTGGATAGTTTGTTAGGTTAAGTTATGTTAGTTTAGGTTAGGTTACCTAATTTAACGTAACCTAAACTAACCTAAAAAACCTAACCTAACAAAAAAAATTTCAGTTGGACTACTTATAACATCATTAGAAACATATTTCATCAATAAACTATACGTCTAAAATCACTAGTTTGGCCAGCTCACAATGAGTAGCTAAACTTGATATTTACTGTCAGCATCATTGTTGCAGACTGCATTTGAGAATGGGGAGTTGATGCTGACGAGCCACAGACTGCTGTGGGGCCATGCTGGAGACTTGTCTGCAGGACGGACGTGCTTGTCCCTCTCCCTGCGCTACATTGTGTTTGCCGAGGAGGAGAGCAGTGGCTTTGGATTCAGTCGCAGCCGCAAGGTTTTGTTGCATCTCTCCACACCCCTGCCTGGTAAGTTATCAGCATTAAGTGTTGTGTGGCCCGCATATGTTTGGGATGGTAGGACAAATAGATGAGTGTGTTTATTTCATTCCATATTAGAGTGTTTATTTATGTTTTCTTAGTGATATGTGTCAACAAATGAAAGAAATTGATTAATTTCCTAAATGGTTTACTATTTAAACTAAATGAGCTGCATAAAGTGTCACTGTGACGACACTCTGGTCTTGTGTTACAAGATCCAGGTTCTATTTCTGATCTTGCCTCTATCTATCCTTATGTCAATGAATGTTCTAAAATGACTCCAAGTGAATGCTGGGATGGTTCCCTACAACAAGTTATTGCAGATTTCCTCCCTTTCCTAATTATTGGAACCACCAGTTTCATCTCTGGATCCCTTCCTTGTTGTCTACAAGAAGTCACTAATCGAAGGCTGAGCTTTTTAACAAGTGTAAAGGAAAGACTTTCACATGTTAATTTTTGTCATAAAATCAAATGTTTATTTCCAGCATATTGATTTATTACAGTATAATTATCTTAGTCTGAAATGCAAACGTAAAAACGACACATGACAATCACAAGCTACCTAAAAGTATGTTATGAAGCATCACAACAAATTTGAGTCTAAATAATGAAATGTAACAAGTTGTCAGTAAACTGTTGTGGTAACTGTGAGAGCTCCAAAATGAAAGGTCAAATAATAATTCCTAGTACAGTAGTAATAACACAAGCAAATACAGGAAGTAGTGTGTTTCAGATTGTAATTTCCATATTATTATGTACATTTTGCTGTTGTAGTACTTGTAATTGGTACTGTGATGATTATCTGTAAACATTCTGGTCCTCATTATTTTATATTTTGTATAGTTCCTAGTAGAGTCGAGACAACTCATAGGAACAATGTGAAAATAATAAATAAAAAATGTCACAATCACTGGAAGTACAGCAGTTCTTCTCATTTGGAGACACTCTAGCCATCCTGAAGGGGGAGGCAAGGCAGCCAGTCAATAAGATATTGCCTAATTTTGACAATGAATGAACGTGTGGGAGATAATGTCTATTTTAACTATGCCCTAGTTGCATTATAGCACTCACCAAGAGCATTGTAGCCATCGAGAAATTGCAAGAGGCTTTGTTTCAACTGATTTTTAAAAAATTTTGAACTTAATGACTTAAATCCTTGTATTTACATTTTAAAAAGTAGCAATAGAGAGGTGATTACAGTACATATGTATAACAAAAGTAAGGTTGTATTGTATGTTTTCATCAGTTAGTTTATCATTGACCAAATACTTTGTTAATTCAGCCATTTATTTGTTATTTATTTAATAAATAGAATATTCTAAGATTTTGTCTGTGGTACTAGGCAGAGTCAACTCAGTGTTATGCCGCGTTGGTGTTATTTCTCTTGAAATAACTGGCTCCGTGTCTGAAGCCATGCTGCAATTGACCTTGCGAGCCGGGTCTGTTATGATGAATTGTACAGCAACACGTCTGGAGGTCTGCCAATTGGTTGAATTCTTATATTTATTTGCCTCGACTAGCTCTGTCCGTATGTAGTACTGTTCCATGGATACGGCACTATCTAAGTTACATGTTGAAATAAAAGAATCTCTGCTTCAGTTTTTATTCCTGATATTTCACCGTCACTCATACAAAAAATAATTATTCCTCAGTTAGTAGTGTATTGGCAAGGAACACTCTCGTAGAAAATACTACATCTATCAGTTCTGGAAGTAAATAACAAAAATCTTTGGCACTCGGCTTACGTTTACAAAGGGAAATGACTCTGCATTCCACATCCAATGACCTACACGCGCGGACTGAAGATTTAGCAGAACAAAGATAAAGTATGAAAGTTTCACCAAATATTAAAAGTTAAACTATAAAGAAAGTGGAGAGGTCATTCCATATAAAATCAGCAAGTCAAGGTTACTGCATGGTTTTCGATTTTCATAAATTTTTGTAGGTAGGTAGATAGATATTTATTGTTCAGTTGAGCATACAACAATGCTATTTGAACTCGTCAGTGAGTAGATACAATATAGACAGACAAAACAATCAAAACAAATTTTGAGACATACTATCAAAATCACAAAACAATTTTTAGATTTTTAGTGACAATTATTTAGATTCATGCACAAAAATTTTTGTCTTTTTAGTATTTTTTATATAACCTGTCATTAATTACCTAATAAATTCAGTAAGTCGATAATGGTCTCATTTTAAAGCTAAAAAAAACGAAGGCTTTCGAGCACCTATATTGCTTGTGCAAAGAAATTTAAGTTTTATTCCAATAATCTTACTTTTTTTTACGTTGTGAAGGAGAACAGAACTAAGGTTGATATTTTTCCAGTTAACACCATCGTATAAGTAGTAATTGTCTGGGAAATTTAGACTTTTTTTTTCTAAGTCCTTTATTGAAAAAATGCCTTAGCTGTGGAAAAATTTAAAAATTGCCATTTTAGAGGTGAAATATTTTAATGTAGTACTGATGATGCTGATATTGTTGAGGAGATGTTACCTAAGATGTTTACATGGCCTCTTACTCATTAAACCAGTCAAGAGTTTGTTTTCTAGGTGGGGTCATAGCTGTTTCTTACATGCAGGAGCTATTTGTCTTTTTTGTAACACATGAGAAATGTTAGTACAGTAGACGTTTTAACTAGCAAAGTTTTTAAAAATAAAATAGTTTTGATGTTTACATGTGTTCTTTCCGTCAACAGATGTGTATACATTTGTACACAGTGTAAAGGTATAGTGTCAGCATGTGTGCAGTTTGTTGTTATCCTGTTGGCTGGAAAGATTCTCGAAGATCAGTTGAGCTGGTCATTGTCGTCAGTTAGTACGTGATGGTGTTGTTGCAGGTAAGCTTCCTGGCCCCGTTACTCTCAGCATGCATAACTTCATCAAGTTGTCTTTCAAAGAAGGCCTGGAAAATGATTTCATGTACGTGTTGAACGACACGCTGCAGAAGAAGAAGTGGGAAGTCTTACCAACTGTATCAATGCAGCAGGTAAATGTACTTTTTGTGAGGTTTGTACACTGGGTTAGTATGTTGTCCCTGTACTGTATTTTAGCCCACTTTCTGAAGACAATATAGGCTTACGAGATATCATATTCATGTTTGCGCATCTGTTTGTGTCTTTTTGTGTTCTTCCATTTTGAAAAGGTATCAGTCTATAAACTAAATTCCTTCAAGCTCAGTACACATACTGTATTTATGAATTTTATGCTACATCAAGTGCTTATTTTCAAAGTGAAAAGCCTTACTACCTTAGCACCATTTTACCAATTGATGAAAATTTTGATATTTACAGGTCTTAAATATTTGGAAGAGTATAATGTTGTATATTGGCCATTTTGGAAGGTAGCTCAATATTAATAAATCAACATTTACATCATGCATAAAATTGTAATTCACAGATGTCACATTTTTGTTAATGTCAATTAAATTGCACCGAGCATTTTTAAGAAACAATAGTGTGTCAACCCACAGGAAAATATCAGGGAATTTAATCTGACGGGGAAAAGTCAGGTAGTTTTCAAAGGGTCTGGGAAAAAGTAAAAGAAATAAAATGCTTAAAAAGTCGTCACAGTGTCTTTATTATTTGCGTGAATTTTGGATTAAATGTAAAACTGGTTGTCTTCGCTTCCGGACTAGAACTGCATCATGTTGGTATTTTGTATTGGAATTTCGCCGTACCTTGCAGCAGGCATATTCAGGGGGTCACGAGCAAGAAGGTTAGAGATGGCTCTTATGTAGTGACGTGAGGGCACCTTACCTGTGATTAGCTGTCCAAGGGACCAATAGGAGTAAAGGAGGCTACTGATCGGATCTACAAATAGTAAGCTCGTGTCTGAGCTGCTAGGAGCACTGCTAGTATGACGTTATATTGCATTGTTAAAACAACACTACATTACTAGTTGCACTTTCAGTCGTAACGGGGTTATTCTAAGACCGTGCCATAGACAAATTATGAGGAATACGAGACAAACGACAGTCAAAATAATAGGGTGTGTTCCCAACACACACTGTAAGCAGTTCAAATGAGAAATTGTTGTACAGTATTGCCGAAAGTGGAGGTGAACAGGATTCCAGCTGGCTGTTGCTCGAAAGGCGTTTTTGAAGTACGAGAAGTGAAGAGGCTGCCAAGTGAACGGGAGTTGACAGCTCTTTCGAAGGACAACTCTGAATTCGGCCCTAAATAAGCATATTTATTCCCTACAATTTCTCGAAAACTGTCACTCAACTTTTTTTTCCCTGCAAAATTTTATTCCGGCAGTAATATTTTACTTTTCTCTGCGTAGAAAACTGTTTTTGACGGGAAACAATGTCTTGACTGTGCCTGAGCGCTCAGTAGTGTATTTTAAAATTTAAATTCCTTCCAATCCTTGCTCACACCAGGGTTCTGTTGTAGACAGTGTCTTTAAGGGCAATGGAGCGACGGATTTTTTTTTAATTTTCGATTGTTGTTGCATGGCATAAGAATCAGAGAAAAATTTCAAGTAGACTGACCATGAAAAAATATTTTTTAGATTTTTTTAACGAAGTTATGACCACTTTTTGGAGTTTTCTACATTCATGTAAATATCGGAAACTACAAAAAATTGGGCGGGATGACTTCGTAGAATATCTCGTTAGGTATGATACTTCGGCCTAAAACCATTTTCGAAAGTAATAGATAAATATATTCATAAAAATTGCAGTTTAACTTTCTAGTGTAAAGTTTTCTTTTTATAGCAGATATTTCATCTGCTGA